>QXVZ01029387.1:87051-374941 GCA_008931825.1 Phallusia fumigata
CCATTTCCTTTCAATCAGATGTGGGCTTTTTGTGTACGATCTTGATTATAGTTCCGGCTACAACCACAAGTCGTAATAAAAGGTTATGTACCAAAGGATTGTCCTACCTGGACTTAAAAGATAAAGATCATACAAGCGACGGTGTAAAGAGTTTCCAGACTAAACATACCAAAAAGGTTTCGTTTTTTAAATTTTAATTCTTCTTTTGAAAATCTCCACCACTGCTTTTGTAGTAGTCTCGAATATGCGTTTACGTTAACTACATTTCACTGGTGATAATGTCGTTGCGTTTTTTTTTTTGCCGTGAATTAACACTTAAACCAACGCAGTTGCAAGTGTAATGTCACTAACGCCTAAGACCAATAGTATCGGACACATATAGCACAAAAATCGTTTTTATTTCAATCAAAAGTTGATGGTACCTGCCAAGAACAGAGGGTCAGTAAGCGTTACATCGAACCCCGCCAGCAACAAGTTGGAAGCGTGAAAGCATTTCTACATCGCCACGATTTTGTCATAGGTACGGTACAGCGTACAATCACAAACAGCAACAATAAAAGAAGTTTGGCCAAGAAAGAGTAGGAACAAACGAGAAAAGTCCTCTTGGCCGTAGAAAAGATACAAAACAAGTATATTTGGGCATTTGAAACGCAAGCGCAAAAACAGCCTGTCCCGGCAAAAGGAAAAATAATGCTGAAAATTGGTCAGGATTTGGTCAAATGTTTTTTTTCTGTGGGAGGTCATGGGAGTACGTATTCCATGCGCCGAAGTCTTGCTAAAAGTTACTAAATGATGTGTGGAATTTATAGGTTGGTACACCTCACCAAAGCGATTGAATTTGGCTGCTGGTGAAAGTTCGCAGTGGAAATGTCTGCGGTCACAGTGATATCGAAAACACGATATAATATATTGTTTCGTCACAAACTATAATCACATTCCTTCATTTTTACTGCACGAGGTTAAAATCTCCGAAAAGGGAATCACATTCATTTTTATGCGCCACATATTTGCAAATATTTAAATGGTTTATTCTCAACTATGTCGAAAACAATGGTGGCAGAAATAAAAAGGTCTGTTGTTTTAATAGAAACGATACTATTATTCTAAAATGCAACTATGCTGCCACAATTATGTAACAGCACCGTAATTTGTCCAATGTCTACGTTATTTTCTATTACATTATTATTTTTATTTGGCGCACAAATGCTTCACGACATGTTTGGCTTCACCTTGAGTTCAAAATAACCTAGATCACAACTTGTTTGTTGACGTTGGGTGGCGCTAAAACGACTTCGGGTAAAGCACGAAAAGCGGGTCGACACACCATTAGGCAAAAAAAGCAAAAAAAGACCACGCAACGCTAGCACACTAAAAGCGTAAAACATATTTTATAAATAGCGATTTTGTAAAGGCACTTTACGCGCGGTGCACATTGGTCTCTACATAACAAACGAATAGTGGCAGAATCTGTAAGGAAACCTACAACGCTGCTAGACAACCGCCAATAGTTTATCTGTTTTAGGTGACTCAAAATATGATAGCACTTCCAAGATACGTGCAGTTTGTCGGGTTATGCCAAACAGTAGTAAAGATTTTTTTGACAGCTGTATGCCAGTGTCGAGAAACACTTGCTTACATAGAATACAAATTTAGAAATGACTATACAAAGGAGAGCGAGAAAAAACGTAATCGGTATCTTGTAGCTATCACGTCATAATGACGGTCGTACGCTGGGTTAATGCCTTCTTGTGACGTCACAAACGGCAGATCGCGACGGAGATGTGCGGCTTTCGGGGCGAGACGAGCGGAAACCAACGTCGGTGCGCGAATTTTGCCCCGACGCTTTTTTTTGCATTGGCACGCCGGCGCGCGGCGGCCGATTTAAATAAGCAAAAAAACGAACGTAAAAATGGTGGCGGGGTGTTTCTCACACATGCTGCGTCAGTCTTGCGTCCACCCCAGCGTCATCCGACGAAGTGGACATTAGCGGCTTCGTCGAGTTGAGCCGGTGACCCGCCCTTCCATTACCCTCCGGTGCGGAGATTACCTTGCTTTGATACTGCAAATAAAAAAACGGCGACGTTGTACAAATTGTTACGAGAGAGTATTTGATATTTGCTCTCAGCCGGGTTCAACTCGGTTACAGCTGAAACAGGCCGTAGGACAATACCAGGCATATCATGACATGTTGTTTGTGAAGGTTTTCAAACATGGTGGTTACACTGACACTCTTTTGTTTGTTTACGGGTTTTTGTGGAAAAAGGTTGCCCCTATGTTTAAATTACACTGGGGTCTTCATTTTTCGTTAGTGGCCCTTTTGTGGGCTTATCAACTTTGGACAAGTCATCAGTTCTGAAGGTAAAAACATAAGCACCACAGAATAGCGCATTCTATCCTCCTTCTTGTACCACATAAAGTTTCGTAACGTCCTGTTGTAATTCCTCGACCAAATCATTAGTGGATTTTCCACATTTTTTACAGCAAATGATATTTCGGCAATTTCGGGCTTTTGCAGGCCAATCGGTTCATTATCCCACAAACACCGGATTACACGTCAACCACACAAGTGCTGCTTACCTTTGAATTCGTTGGGCGTCGTCGTTTCACACAAAACCACCACGCCACCAACGCTGCTGCGACCACAACCAAAACCGATACACTGGTCGCAATTGCGATCGTTTGCCAGTTGCTACTTTCGGCTTTGTCAGGGAGATAAGTGCCACCTCCAGAGGTTGGGGAGTCGCACTGGTCGCAGCATTCACCCGAGTCCGATTTATGTTTGATCCGCTGACAGTTGCGTGGAATTTCTGGGCATTTCTTGGTGTGGCACGAGGCGTGGCCCTGCACGCATGTGCATGTTTGACAGCCGTCTTCCCACTGCTCGCTGTGTTTGTACTCGGCACCGCCGATGTCACAACTAGAGTTGGCCCTGCTCGCCGGCTGCTTGTCGACGTTTTCTGCAAGACAAATACCGTTTGTTTTTAAACGTTTTCGAACTTGTTTCTAACAGGGATTTGTTGTTTCAATTTAACTTCGGCCCCTGCCCAAAATAACGAAGTTTGATTTCACCGTAAAACGCCTATCTGATCGCAGCTCGCATTTGTAACATATCTTTTGTGTCATACAATTACGGCCCAGAATTTAGTGCAACAGTCTTCAGGTGGCTCAAATACATGTTTCAAAATAAAAAAATTGCTGCCAGGTTCAATTGAGATACAGATCATCGCATTAGTGCACAAAATAAATGTATCGTCTGGCTTGAATGATTACTAACTGTTAGTATAGTTTTGTAACTGAACAAAACTCACCGAGACATGACATGCAGCAGTCACCATGGCGCAGTATCGGTTGATTGCAGTTGTATTTGTCAGGGCAAGTCTTCGAAAAACATCTACAAAACAAAAATTTGAGATTTTAATCAAGAACGCGTTTTTGCATCCTGAATAAAACCTGCGAATAACGAGATTGACTTCCGAAAATTAGCCAAGATCCCAAAGTTGTAAGCAAACATTTACTGCGTAACCTTAAACAGTACAACGCTTTTCCTGGAAGTACTTCAGTATTTCGCATCCCGGGACAACAACATGCGCAGTACGAAAAATTAGTTATTAGACTTTCGACGCAAGGTTATTTCACATATCTCTACAAAACACCAGACAAGTCAGACATAATATAAAGGCACTGATGAAACTTACGTCACTTCGAGGGATTTTTGGCACAAGCAAGATTTGCAATTCGACTCTTTCCACGATTCTCCAACGTTATACTCCTTGAGTCCAACCTGACATGTGCCACTGGAATCTTCAACATTTGTTGCAGCGCGATCTGTTGTTGCAAAAAAACTAAGTTGGTGATAGTCTGATACAGCATTTCAAGATTTTTTGCGATTACGCCCACAACAAGAATTTAGTATCTCTCCATTTTTACCTAAAAAACTTAGAGAATGCAAACACTACGCGCAGAGAATGCAAACACTAATAGCGGTTTACAATGAACAATAATTTTTCATTATTCTTCACCAAATAGTGACATTTTTTGATTGTATGTCACGCTCGCAAAGTTAGACTGCAGCATTTAAAACAACACGCCCAAATTATGAAATTTCAAAAATCGAAACACCACCGCTCCACTCGCAACCTAAACCTTCTGACCCCCCAAAAAACAAAACCGTTCACCTTTGCACACGGGGCACCTCTCTCCTTCAACCTTTACTGGGTTCACACATGGTGTAGGGGGACACCATGCGGATGTGCAGAGCATGTTAGCGCTGTAACACGTGCACGTGGAGTTGTCATCCATATCCCAGATTTCGTCTTCCACGTACCATTTCCCGCTTGCTACCTGACAGGCGAGTGCTGGTGGGACATCCGAACTCGCTTCTGAATCTAAGATGCCAATCACGGATCGGTTAGATAAGTTTTCGGGTGTGTTTGCGTTCGGGTACGATGTGATGTGTCATGCCACGTCTGCGACAAGGGAACGGTCCAACAGAATAAACTAAATGCGGAAACTTCAAATGGTGATGGAACACACATCACTGCTGGAAATAGATTAACAGTTGTGCGTGTCGTATGCGTTCACTTTAAAGTTATTCAATGATGCCAATCTATGAAAATAATACATGACGTCCAAATGTTGTAAGGTAACAATAAATCTTAATTAAACGCACAACTGCCGGACAACTTGTACGTAGTAAATACATTTTATAGCAAATGTTTCGACAATCGCTGTTGTCACCATCCATATATATCTTCTCTGACAGTTATGTTTTAATTGAGCTGCTTCTCAAGTCCATATCTTGTCCTAACAATAAATCTTTTTCATAAATGCCAACTGCTGCATAGAGCAAACGCCCCCACTGAAACTTTGCAAGCTGTGTCCGTAAGAAGCTATGTGAATGCGGCTACTGTGTTGGATCAACAAAAAAAATGTGACGGCTCACTATTGGGGAAGGGGTATAAATAAATACAAGCCAATTTACCAAATATTTTTTCTAAAATAAACAATATTTTGCACAAATGTATTACCTGGGTTACAGGTCGGGCAACAATCGCCCTCATTTAGTTTGGGTTCGTCGCATGATGGTTTTGGGCACTTTAACATGTCGCACATGACGTTGCCTCCCTTGCACATACAAATGTAACACCCGGAACCCCAAACTTCTCCGTCATCCCGACGCTGGTTCGCTTCTGGGTCTTGACAAGCTTTTCCACCGACACGAGCTACGTCAGAGGTTTGCGTGTCTGTTTTAACAAGAAACATGTCGGGTTTTGTTGGCTTATTTTTCGACAATCAGACCACAGACAGAAAACCTTGATATACCTTTGGCGTGTTACCGTGCAAAAAGTTTGAATGTATTTTTGGAAAAGACGGTCAGCCACAATTACAACGAAGAAGGGTGAACAAAACAAATTATCCTACCCACTTGTCTACAACATAACTCACATTCCGCAAAAAAGCGAAATGCATTACGACGTGAAAAAATGTTTTGCATCTAAATCAGGATCGCACCATGCAAAGGGCTACAAAATGTCGAGCCATTTGAACCAGTTGCTTGAGATATAATATTTTAAAGCTAAGATAGTAGTGCAATAATACAGAGAGGAAAGTATGTTACGTTGTCTCATAGGCTTGGTTTGAGCAGCGACGCAATTGCTTTTGGTTAATGTTCAGTGGACTCAGGCCAACTATCATTTTTTTAGATTTACTTGTTGATTACCATTAATATTATAAGGCAAGGCGCTACCTCTTTGAATTCGTCATACCCGTAATGTTTGGTAATGTTATGTTAAATATATTAAATGACATAAGTTTCAAACCTTTGCATTTGCAGATCGTGCATCCGAATCTGTCGTGGTCGAGTCCAGACGGGCAACGTTTGTTGCATTTATCCATCAGTGGGCATCGGCGGCACTTACATCTGTCGCAGCCGTTCTTCTGTTTTCTGCATGCAAATTCAATCTGTCTTGTCAAGTTTATTTTCTAAACCTAGCAGATTTGCTTTCTTCCAAAATGTAATGTGTTTTACATTCTTCACTGTGTAACTGGCGGTGTTTGTCTTTGCTTTGTGCAACACACGCTACGATGTATGGGAAAGTGTTTTTTATTCTATTATACTTAACTTACCTAAAACCGTACGGGCACTGTTTGGTGCACGAAGACATCCCAGTACACTTAACAGTTTTGCACTGACAGATTGGACAATTGCCTGCGTCCTTTTGAAATCCGTTGGGGCAGTTGATGTTGCAGTCAGCGAACGACGGACACTGAGCTGAAAAATAAAAGCGCCATAACACACTTTGTTCCTTGTAAACATTTTAACCGGGTTTTTTACGAGCCTTGTAATAACGGCGATTATTTTTAAAAGCCAGTAAAAACTAGAAGGGTGGCTTAGCATATATAGACATTCTACATACACTATTACCCGATATTAAGTGGATATATTCCACACATTATATTACATTGGGTCTTATAGTTACCAGGCTATCTATGACATTATTGTTTCTGCTGGCAGAAACGCATGGGTCCCCACACATGCAAAGTTCTACATATTGCGTTTTTCAGAAAACATGTCAAGGCTATAGACATAAACAAAGCAATCAGTGCACCACAAAGACATGTTCTACAAACTGTCCAAGTTACATCAAGTTTGGACATTGTTTAATAATATTACACATTTTAGGGGGCTAGTGGGGTAACTGCTGGGCTATAGGGTAAAAAAAATTAATTATTGCACCACAATGACATGTTATACAAACTGCCGAAATTTCATCTAATTCAGAGATCGTTTAGGTATTTGCCCCATATTAGGGGGCTAGTGGGGTAAGTGCTGGGGCTGTAGAGTAAAAAACCCTAATAATCGCACCACAATGACATGTTATGCAAACTGTCCGAATTTCATCTAATTCAGAGATCGTTTAGGTATTTGCCCCATATTAGGGGGCTAGTGGGGTAAGTACTGGGGCTGTAGAGTAAAAAACCCTAATAATCGCACCACAATGACATGTTATGCAAACTGTCCGAATTTCATCTAATTCGGAGATTGTTTAAGTATTTGCCCCATTTTAGGGGGCTAGTGGGGTAAATGCTGGGGCTGTAAGGTAAAGAACGTTAAATATTGCACCACAATGACATGTTATACAAACTGTCCAAATTTCATCCAATTCGGACATTGTTTAACAATTTGACCCATTTTAGGGGGCTAGTGGGGTAATTACTGGGGCTATAGGGTAAAAACATTAATTATTGCATGACAATAACATGTTAAACAAACTGTCCAAATTTCATCCAATTCGGAGATCGTTTAACTATTTGCCCCATTTTGGGGGGCTAGTGGGGTAACCGTTGGGATATGGGGTCAAACAACACTAATGACACAACTCCATGACCATATCTACCAACAGTAAAAGTTTCATCCAAATCCGCCAAACATTTGATGCCAAAGTGCATAAACATAGTGCAAGGTAATATTTCACCCTTTTGGGGGCTAGCGGGGTAACCCTTGGGGCTAAGAAGTCAATCGAAATGAATGGCACATCTCCATGACCATATCTACCAGCTGTGAAAGTTTCATCCAAATCCATCAAACATTTCATGCCAAAAGTGCATGGACAAGCTGCAGGGCAGAAAAAAGAAAAAAAAAGAAAAAAAAAGAATAAAAAAGAAAGAAAAAGAAAAAAAAAGAAAAAAAAAGAAAAAAAAAACAAACAAACAGAGTGAAATCAATATGTGTCCCCTTTCAGGAAGGGGACCCATAATTAAAAAAGCGTCTTCTGAACAGACAGAAACGCACAAGATCTGATTTATACGCCTATCCAAAGCAAAATGAATCTAATATGAACCTTACAAACCTTTAAAAAATTTATTTAACAAAACCTATGTTTCAGTCATGACAGATACAAAGTTTTAGAAATGGGGCAAAAATATCCAAATCTTTAATACTTCCAAACTCATCCCTATTCATCGGTTTCTTATGATATTTTTGGGTTTCTTATGATATTTTCAAAAAAAATCTTACTTTCTATGCAGGCGCATAAGCTGCAGTGCTGCTCATCCCGCTTAAAACCGAAGGGACAATCGTCCACCGTCAGCGTGCAGTCATCCAATGACGGACAAAGATCAGGCAAAGTCTTCGTGTCCAACGTACCTAAACAATCAACAATGTTTGGATCGTTGTAGCCCACAGACGTTCGATCTAATCACGATAAACTGAGCATTACATCATTAAGTATTGACGTCACTTAAAGATAAGGTCAAGACCAACAAAAGCATCCTATTCTGCCGGATATTGGATGTGGGTATAAGATAAACGATTTTGTCCGATAACTCACATAATGGTGGATGATTTTTGTCAGCAAGTTCTGATAGCTCTTTTGGCAAACGTGTTTTTGCGTAGCGACGTTTCGACGTCCTATTTAGGCTTAGATTTCTTTACAGTAAATAACACCCAAAGCGCGGGGTTTGTATGATACTTCCACGTATGTTGCCTGGCGCACAGAACACACAAAAATATCTGTGTGTAGAAACCCTGCAAATTTTACGACAAATTTAGCACGTTCTTGCTTCCTTGCTAAATTACAAGACATATATACATCGCTATTTTTGAAACAGTATCGATGCCCTCTCATTAAGGGATAGTAAGGTCCTCAGGCGATAGTGAACACACGCCAGCAGTTATAAAGAATGGCTTTAAATACCTCAGCAAATTCGGGCTGCGAAAAAATGGTAAACAGAGTTGTTTTGCGAATAAGCTGTTATTGCCAGACGTTATTACCGAATTCCCAAAACTGTCTCCGGCAACATATTTATCTTCCGTTAAGGAGAAAAGCACTCTCCAGGTCGTGTCGGTTTATCGAAGCTGGATCCGATATGGTTGGCAACACGCGACAATCACACTTATCACTCGGCCCCATATCACAATTCACTGACGTGTGACGTCTGTTTAGTTTCACTTGTGTGAGGCGCCGAGTGTTTTGCTTTTCGTCAGGACTTGGAAAAAGCCCCCCCCCCCCTCCCCCATGCCTTTGAGAATTCTTAAAATTAAAAAAATTATTTTTTTCTAGACGATTTGCACAGGGTGATTGGCAACATACACTTTATTACTGGCCAAGTTCGTTCTTAATGTGGGTTCGTCTTTTGAACAGCTGCCTTTCCGCGTATCATTACAACAAAGACGTAATAAAATGCAATTTGAGTGGTTTTGTTCTGTGCATTTTAACAAAATTTCCGTTTTTCGTCTGTGCTAGTATAAATAAACTGATAAATTGTGTCATTTACGTCATAAGAGGATGTTTTGATAGCACACTGCGTGACAAAAACACGCACGGAATTACGTTGCTCGTTGTCTAAGCGTTATTCTGATAACATCAATTGTGGCGACGATATTAATTATTAAACGCCGACTGTGCCAGCCACAAGCAGCCGCACACATGTGTAAAACATACCCATGCACATGATCGCATGTCTAGTGTCAACAAGCAGTGTTATTTGAAAACACTTTTGCAAATGTTTGCTTTCCACAAAGCTCCATTCCTCGTTGCTACGTTACAAGTGTAACACGAAGAGATAGTAAATGTTGTGAGAACTTGTAAAAAAAACGAAATATTTGGAGCATTGGGTAGCGTATTTTCATGTACAGCGTTTAAACACCCTTCTCCTTTGTGGCAAATTTGGGTAGATAATGACAAAAAAAGCTGTTGTTGTCAAGTGATATTTAGAAATTTCCTCGTTAAATATATGACTCAAACCATAATCCACGGTTTACGTCATTCCATGTTCATCCTACGCGACAAAATGCGCAAAATGGGCAAAATGACGTAATACTTTACTTTTTATTGTTCTCGTAAGGATTTTAGTACACAAACCTCCACCCTTGGCAAGCTCTCTTGCATTGGCTGCGTACGTGGCCATACCGCATTAACGACACATGTAGCAGCGTTCCTGGGGAAGGGACAACACACGGAGACGCGAAGCAGGAAATGCCGAATGTTTAGGTAGAACCTGGCGAGGAAATTGTCGGTGCGAGGCCAGCCATCATACTTGTTTCGAGACACGAAGCAAATTGTTAGCCCAACAGTAACAGTTTGTTCCGCGGAGAAACGACGTGCGATACCGAATGTTTGAGATTCCAATCAGGTTACAGCCGCTCCACATGGCCGCGATAATTTATTTATTCAACAATTACGAACTCGGAGGCGGATTAGCGAAATAATGACATGATGCCGATGTTTCGCCTCGCTACGCAGAATTTATTCATTACCGAGGTATAGCTTTGTGTGGGGGTAAATTGCTGCCAAATTAGTCCACTGGGTCAGTGCAACGCGCACCCACAAACTTTAACAATTTTCTATTGTTTTTCATGACCTACGTTCCATTCAACAAGCTATAGTTTAAAAGGAGGATATTTCTGTCACTTTTAGAGTGCAACTGTTGTTGGTTTTAATTTTGCAGTCATACATACACTAAACTAATTTAGTTCTATTTCACAAGGCTTTCTGCCCTGCGCTCCACCTGTATCACCCAGACTTAGGATTTTGTTGTGCCCATGACCGTTAGCATAACAAAGCACGCTATAGGCATAACGTCGTAGCTATGGAGTATCCATAGCAAATAAAGCGAAACATTCTTATGCCGAAGGGGCGGGCCAGACTATATTTATACACAAGATGCGTATAAATATAGCGGTACAGGGTGAATGGTGCTCGTGTAAAAACTGCTTGTGAGTCACGAGTCACGAGGAAAGGTTAAGAAGGGGGTGATAATGGAACATGTATGTGTGAACAGGTGATGTGAAACGGACGATAACCTTCGAATTTCTGCAGTTGGCGGAGTCGGTTTTATAACGTGTATTAGTCCAGGTGTCGGACTATACGTACAAGACGTACAAGATACAGTTCGAAAGGTTTTCAGTTTAAAAAGCGCTTTCAAGAGTTTTAAATCACACGTGCCTACATCTCAAATAGACAAACATGCTACCTTAGTGATTTTACCAATATGACTGGCAAACAATCACACTGTGAAACAACATAAGAACAAACCAATGTGGTTTGTATCTTTTCAAAGCAAAAATTCTGCACTTTAGGTCAGGGGTGGGTCAAACAACGGCCGGGGGCCAAATCTGGCCCGCAAAGCCCTTATTCTGAACGGCCAGATGTCATCACAGATTATCACTTTAGCACAATATGTGTAATGAATTAGGTGTCACAAATACCCAAAATATTATTGTCTTGTCCATTTGCCTAGAACTTGAAGCTAGCATGATTTCTATGTAGTTCTTGTCCACACTTTCAAAAAATCCGGCCCGTGAGGCAAACCAATTGCGCACCCAATGCTTTTAGTAGTTTACCCCGCATTTATCGATTGTTGCGATTAATTATCCGGCGTGACATACCTTGACAAAACGCGGATTTGCATCTTTTCTTGCCGCCCTCGACACATTCGCATGACGTGCAATGGTCGGGTTCCCAAGTGTCACCAATCGCGTAGTGTTGTTCGCCGTCTTTGCACAGGGGATAGGGAATATTCACTCCACCATCGGCCACTGTGATAAAATATTATGGCATTGATAAAAATATCTTTGAAAACCTAAAACTTGAGAATAATTGATTGCGCTTTAACTGTGTGTCATAAAGTATAAACCACTGTGCACCTGCAGAGGGTTACACAGAATCAAATTATATTAGGGCGCATAAATATATGTATGAAATACAGCAGTATGTGTACTTCATAAATGTATGTAAAGCGTTTGCAATCAACTTTCTATTGGTTTCTTGCATATTTATCCTTGATGGACCAAAGACGTGTAAAGCTAGAAATCAAACTGACAATTTAAACAAAAACTTTATTTAAATTCCGCTGAGATCAAACCATCAACACTTTTTATTTCTAGTCTTAAAAAGTCGACTACTTACCACCGTTATTGGGATCATCAGCGCACACCGCGCAACACTCGTTCTTGAACTTGGTGAGTCTCGTGCAACTGAGCCTGGGGCAAATGTGAGGTTCGCATAAACTCACTCCGTTCTTGCACTCGCATGTTCGACAGTCATGCAACTCGTACGACTCGCCGGATTCGAACCGGTGACCCTGCAGTGCGCAACCGGCCACCAACGGTTCTGAAAATATTTCCACATTCCAAAAAATGAAGTCACAAATTTTTAATCCACCAAAACCGATTTAAAATTTTAGGAACAAAATCCTAATTTTTGTGCAAACATTTGTTCGTTCATTTTATTGATACTATTGCGGAATGAAAAACGACACCTACTTGCATTGTACTAAATTTCGCTTTTGCGCGCAAGAACGTAATAAATTGAACAAAAAATTACACTAACATGGAAGAGAAACCGGAAAGCCTTTTATTAACAGGAAACCTCACTACGTATTTAGAGCACGGAGGTAAACATTACCACGAACGTAAGAATAGTTTAAGAAATTAATGCCTCCTCTTCACATGCCTATTATGACGCAATACATACCTGCCGAGCACTGGTATACGTCACAACATGCACCGGGGTTGCCATCGCCACGAAACAAAACTTGTAAAGTAAAACCAGTCGGACATTCCGGTACTTGACATTCAACCGAGCGACATTTGCATCTGCGGAAAAAACAATATGGTGACTTTTGTTGGAGTCCACAATATTGTGGAACAAAAGGCACCGACTTACAAAGTAACCTAATTAGAAGTATAACTGCCATGGAGCTTAAAAATAGTAAATGTAGCGCAAAAGTTGCAACAATCGTTGTGGTCATTTTGCACTGATGATGACATCAGCGTTAGTTGAAAGTACATTGCAATGTATTTACTATCATACAAACTCTCTGGCAGTTATGTTTTCATTTTTTAATCAAAACTAGAAAATGATCGCATTTAAATACTACTTACAAGATTGCCCTGTCAAACCCTATCCGAGTTTGTAAGAAAAACATCACAGCTAACCAATAAATGCGCTAACTAGGGTACCAGAGCGCTTTCCGTAAACGTATTACACGGCCAATTTGCCAGTTCACGAACATAATGTTAATAAATCACGGATCTTGTCCAAACACGACGGCCACATTTTCCGAATTGCCGACGAAGCATGAAGCTCTCAGGTCCGACCTTCCGTAAAGAATTCACGGAATTTCGTCGCGCGGAAAAATGTCGGTTTAAAATCAAGGTGTCCGCATAACGACCACGAACGCATCATACCGTAAAATATGCGAAGGGCAGTGCGTTGGCGGATATACGCCGTGCGCAAGTTGGAAAAGCGTTCGTTTACGATTTTTGAATGCTCCCCCTTTATCTCAGGACATAATACCGTTTTATAGGTATAACTAAGACATGAAAGCGCTTTAAAGTTTTCATCGGTGTTTCGGAAACATCCATTTGGCGTGCTCACGTGGGTCCAACGTCGTGATCGCAAATTCAAAGCCTACTTAACTTCAAAACGACGAAAATTCAAAGGATCTCAGGCCGCCACTGCATAAACAAATACGCGTGAGTCGTTTCTAAGCGGTAGCCCCCTATACAAGGGAACCGAAACGTGAAAAAGGACTTGTTTTTATGGTCTGTTTCCAGGCGGGTTAAATGGACTACCTTAGTGGTCGGAAACTGGATAAGTGGCGTAAATTATTGTGTTTCTTAAAAGCTTTAACAATGGAATAAAACACCGTAAATTTAAGGCGTGAATGCTTCACTTGCTTTTAACAACCAAAGGTAATGTTTACTTAGAAACTGCTTAGGTAATGTTTACTTATAAAATGCACGAATTTCAGTAATGAATTTTTTTGAAAATTTAAAAATAGCTAAGAACTTTTAATGTGTATCACAATCATAAAAGGTCTACAATTACTTCAGGTATTTTGGGTAGTCTGTAATTTACAGAACACTTTTGGCTGACTATTTTAGGGACCAGCTTGAATTCGAGACTAACCTCTTTCAAGAAACACTAAGTGTAAAAATATCTTGCACTACAGTACAAGGCATAATAAACTTCAATCTGTTACCGAGCCGTGCTCCACTTTTTCGAAGTTTTCGCCTAAACGAGTCATTTCATCATTCAAGTGCCAAACACCTTGGGCCGTGGCCTGTGGCGACAGGTGAGTGACCATCAGCCTCCACGCCCTTGTCACACGCACCCAATATCCCATAATAGAAAACAAATACTGGGCGTGCTGCAGGGATATCGATGGTTGCTGAGTGCTGCCAAGGCGGCCAAGGAGTTTACGCGCAGTTAATGGAGTGAATCGGAATTCTATATCCATTGCCTAGTGGCGTGCAAGGCCGTTAAGCAGAGCACCTGAACGCAAACGCCTGTCAACGCATCGAACATTTACCACAACGCAAATGAAAGCTACACGAAGATCGTAAACGTCACGCCTTTATTTACTACATGCATTCGTGTTCGTAGAGCACTTTAATCACTAATTCGATGAAACATAAACCTATAGTGAGACAAATCCTTACAAAGTCGACTTTTGTGAACATATTGGGAGGTTTATGGCGTAGATCTCGGCATGGCGAAACCTTAAATCATAGCTTAGTTACCTTACAAAACCGGCAATTTACGAAACAAGTTTTGAGGCTTCAGCATCACGATTAACTTTCGCATCTTTGAGAACCAAAGGTCGTCGCCTAATTACGTTTATTGGAGAAACGGAGTTTCCTACATTTGACTCCTTTGAAATGCGGACAACTATAGTATGCGCGCCAACTGCAGCTGTGCTGAGATCAAAGTCACGTATTTTACAAACACCGCACATAAAAAACATTATGTCCGTCCATTGTGTGGGCGATATAAGCGAGCCGAACGACACGAAAGGCACTCTTGCCAAACTTTACGGTTACAAAACACATTGAGTTGGGCTCGCGTCTCACGTTACAAGTGCCCGACAATGGATCAAAGACGTCAGCACGAGGGTAACGGAGCTCGGACTGTTGACGGTAAATATACACTGTGACATGGTCGGCAATGTCGGGCAGCACAACAATCAAGTCAGCTGCAAGGGCTGTGTTGGATGACTGTTGTACAACAATTTTAACAAACGTTTTGATAAAGCAAAAAAACTGCGGCCGGACAATGAAACAAAACCCGCGCGTGTCATAAGTTTGTGGTAGTGGCAGCTGGATGGTCAAAAGGGTTCGGTAAACTTACTAAAATTACCGTGGGCTGGACCCAGTCTCATCAAAGCAGTTTTGCTCAGTCACCGCTAAGTATTATGTCACAAGCTATACTTTGTTACCGCTGATTGTGAAATATAACTTTACAGCGCCGGTCATTTTACAGCGGGGGCAGCCGCCACAACTGACAAAAGTTCTAATCAATGTAATCTCCACCATTGTTTATCTGGACAGGCGCATATGACAAAAGCAAAATAAGCAACGATCAACTAAGATTACCTCTACAGAAATCAGTGTGAACACGTTTAAAGGGTGGAATTGGTTTACTGTCGATACTTACACATGATCCTGTTGACAGCACTGGCGCCTTTCCTTGCTGGCTGGGAATAAATCGCTGTCGTCGGGACAAACTTCTGCCGAAACCACATTGTCGTCACAATTCACGCTGGAGCAATCCACTTTGTCCGCTGCCAAACGAACAAAAACGAAATGACGTGAAACTTCATCGACTAACGTAAATGAAAAGATGTTGCTTAATTTATTATTTCGAAATGTTTCAATAACGTACCAATCGGTCGACATTCGTATAAATCGCAGCATGATCCAGGTTGGCCATTTCCAGGCCGAGCAAGGACTTTCTCGGTTGACGGGTGACAAATTAATGCCCGACACTTGTCCATGTCACATACACATTTGCTCGGCAAGGGGCAACACGAACCACGAGGTATGTAACCTTCCTGAATGACAGAATCGTCCGGGCATGTCGGTGAAGGCTGGAGGCCACAGCGCCTGGTCTGGCAGTCTCTGTCCAGTTCTGAGAAGAAACGATCAAATTTGAACCTACAGTGCGGCATAAAGTTGCGCCATATCAATGTACGGATGACTGACGTTTACAGAAAGCAATATTCGAGCGGGGCTGATTTGCTTGCTCACAGATATCGTGGCTACAAAATAACACTTCAACCATCACCACGCCGGAAGTTGCAGTGCAACGTAAAAACGCTAAAAGGTGATAAGCGCAATGGGTGATGACAAGATGGAGAGACAGTACCTTTAAACTGTTTGGAAAACATTAGTAAACAATTTTCGATATTAAACCACGCTCAAGTTAAAGAACTTACAACCCACATAACGCAAATATTAAACTCGGGCAAACGCAGATTTTAACAATTACTACCAATGGCTGTATAATTAGGGGCCATGGCACTCTCCCGATAAAGGATGAGCTTCTGTGCTTATTCGAGCGTTCAGCAAATCGGTGACGTCACAACGACCCTCGACATTCCTTAGTCAGTCCGAGAATCAACAAACTCACTCCGACGCGAAAAGCAAGTGTGTACTTGGCGAGCACACTGACTTGTGACGTCACAATCGTCGCTTCACCCACGCGGAACGAACGATTTGTGCTAATGCCGCAATAATTGGGGTAGTTTTTGAGCAATTGTTTCGGCGGGTGTAATGATACATACAAAAGTGTTCTAATTCCATAATCAAATCAATAACAAAACAAGTTTGCCTAGGCAATGATTTTCGTCGAGAGTTATTCCCCACAAACGCAACACGCTTACCGTAGTTGGCATTTAAAAGAGTGTTTGCTAACTCCCTTACAGCCTGGTTGCTATTTACGGCCCATCTATGGTTTGTGGCTCGTAGGTACCGTCGCCAAATGGTCCGAGCTCACAGACAATCTGCCAACAGCGTGAGGCAAGACGACTCTAGTTTAGGCAATGAAAAATATTTGTTTTTGAGGCGTTGGCGCAGCAAACGTTTTCGACTGTTTCGTCGAAACCCGAAAGCAATAAACTTCAGCTTTTGTGGCTTCCAAAGGTATCGTGCCAGAAAATTCAACAACAATGATTTGACAAGTATCCACAAACGAAAATTGTGTTCGGGTTTCATACGCGGCAAAATTTACTGTTACAAATACTTAAGTTGTTACTGTTTGCTACTGGAGCTTTTGTGTGACGGAAATGCCTAATATACCTTCTTATTCGCAATCATACCCCAGTAAACACACTGGTACGTAGGGACAAAAATACAAAATCTAACATTTGCGGCTGTGCGCCACAAGAAAGGCCTATTAATGTACTTCTGTCACTACAGCTGGATATTGTAAAACAACATTACACAGACAGTCAATCGCAGGTCAACTTTAACTACGCCAGCAACACACTACTTCCAACAGAGGGCTCATTGATAACATAGGTTATGATGATGAAATGCAGACCCTAATGAAGCAAACGGCGATAAAATCAAAACCGCAAAATGCCTTTACCCCGGTGATATTTTAGTAACCTTACGTCAGGGCGTTTCGCGAACAACCTAGCCGAGCTTAATTCGCTTCCAACAAAGACCTGTCTAAGCCGACAACAATTTACCTTTGCGAGGAAGGTTAATTGGCGCATGACGTCACGAACGATGCACTTCATATGCGATCAAGTGTTCGATAGAGCCACTACATTTTGCCACTTAAAATTGTCATACAAGAGGAAACGCGTAAGTATTAAAAATGGAAGTATGCTTCAGGTTGCAAGTGGAAGGCAGTTTATCTTTAGCGATATGTACAATAACAGTCGGATTGTTTTCCGTCTACCTATCCCTAATTCTCCTAATGGGGATTGATGACGGAAAAACGAACATTACAAATCAAACCTTAAACCCAGTAATTAGACTGTGCGCCTCAATGAGGTATTTTCGCTCATTACATACGATGCAAAACGTGAGCTCACGAAGTGATGCAGCAAACATGACAAGTTACCTTCTTCCTTGGCCAAGGTTAGCTGGCACAGATGGACGTTTTGAAACTGGTATGGATTGGAACAAGCAACTTGTCTGTCGCATTGACAATCATGACCGACGATGCTGCAACCGTCGTACGGCGTTGGCTTACACATTTCAGCGTCTCCAAGGGAATCAATGGCCGCTAAAGAACAAAAAACACTTCAAACACATTGCATCATACAAAATTATGTTGTAAAGTCCGTGTCTTGCCGCGTGGCAAAATTCACCAAAGGTATTTAATCACACTAACAGTTTAGATCAAAATTATGCACAGCTACAAAGAAAAGTGATTCCGCAATGAAGAGGTAAACCGTTTGAAAAATGCTGTTCCTGTCGGCGCAAATGCAATGGAGCGTCACAGCTAGAACAGCCTGGCACGCAACTCACTGGTTTGGCGAGTTGCAACAAGTTTTTGTCTATTTTGGGCGAAACAAATTGCAGCTTTTCGAAAAATGTGCGGAAATCAAAATATGTGACAAATTCGCAAACGCGGTTGGTTTACAACAAATCTCTCAATTGCAAGTCAACCGTTTTCAAACAAAAACAGAGTGTCGCTTTCTGACATTTTCATTTTGAAAACGAAAAGTTTTATTTGAGTCAAACAAGGTTTGCTTTGCATCAAACAACGTTAAATTAATTGCTAAAAGGGGTTGTAAAATGTGTGCATAAGATTTCATAATCATGTAATGGAACTCTAGAAGAATTCTCGTTGACTTCGGGGATAACAACTTGGCATAGTACAAGGTTCAATGACGCTTAAAATGTAAAAATAGCCGGTATAGTCGGGTATATGGTACGTATATGTATTTTACTGACGTAAATCTTTAGAGGTGATGCTCTTGTGCAAACATTTAATCCTGGGAGAAAGACTGGTGTTTTTGTGTGTGTCATCCTAGTAATTTCGCACCGCTGAAGGCTTAACTGTCGAATCAAGTTTTGTGTACCTGGCTCACAGTGCGTGCATTTGTGTGTAGAAAGACCCGGAATGCGCCCGACGATTGTTTCACATGGTTTTGTGTATCAAGTGACGTGTACGAAAACAAAAGCCTACACGACCGAGTTCTCTCGTGTCCTTACAGAGCACAAAGGTCTCTTTGCTCAGGTGGATTAGGTTATCATTATTCGTAAAACCCAAGAAGTGCAGAATCGATGCAGGCCTACAGTTAATGTTACATCCAAAAACCACATTACGTAGCACCGGCGCAGCTCTACGCGACAAGGTGTTACAAGGTGACAAGCCTAGACACTATCACGAAACGGAAATAAACGCCGGCGACAGGCAGTTTTAGTGACTTGCGGTTGTTGTGGTAATTTTTTTGCCACGTTATACAAAAACAAGTAGTCTGGTCGCCACGGCTCACCGGTAAACTGACTAATACTTTGTTGTGCAGATGTGTAAAACCAAGGTAAACAATTACGCAACGCTGATATTTCCGGACAGTGTAGCTTGGGTGATGTTGTGTATGTTGGGGAGAAATCGTCTTGCCGTGTTTACACAGTAAAGTACATGTTGAACTCACGTCGACATGTTCCCATTTCATTGCCAGTGACATGGCTTCCCGGATCGAGCCGGATAACACAGGCAAGTTTCATGTCACACTGCCCGTACACGCCATACATCCCCCCACAGACTTCATTTTCCTGTTTCGCACAGATGTAGCAGCATCTATAATAAACACAAGTCATATTATTCCAAACACAGTTCTCTTAACAAGGGGTGCCCTCATGACGAATTCGAAAACATGTACCGCACCTAAAAACGACTCACAAGTGATAACACTATTATATGTCACAAACAAAGTCCAAAATTTATTGATTTATAATCTGTGAGGGTGTGCGCTCTACAAAATGAAGATAGAAGGCAAACAGACATAACTTTCACCACATTCAATAGCACAGCCACATCAGCCGTCCAAGTACAGCAAGAATTTGAACTTGTAATGGCCCGCGGCAATTTATTGAAGCGATGCTAATGCGCACAACTAATGGACCAAGTCTGCATTATGAGCCAATAATTATTATTGCACCGGTTTGTTAAGTGACCCAATGCGCATTAATGCGCCTGTGTAAAGTTGACATCTCAAACTCGCTTTCGTTTGCCATTCATGTCTTTAAAAATCAAATTGATTAGAATTTTCGTTTGTTAAACGTATTTGTTGTGAGAATCCTTTGTTTCGCGGACAAAATCTGCAGTATTTACTTGTTTTATCAGTCAAAACCGGAACTTAAAAAGATTTGGTTGTTTAAAGCAGCGTCTCAGTTTTGAGTCACGAAAATATGGCAGATCTATGCCAGTTATATTATCGTTATTTGTCAGGTCCCAAGAAAAATCTCTCAAGGTAGGGCAAACCCATTTAAGGCTCCCAATACAAAATTATTACGAAAAAAAGTGTTAGGATAATTAATAATCGATTGCACATTAAACTGCAATGAACATCCGTTCAATTGTATAAAACAAGATTATGTTGAAATAAAGCAGTATTCAATACATGTGAACACTTATTTTGTACGCTGCTCCGCAGCTCTCGACCCCCCACCCCTCTCATAGTACCTGATATTTTTCAGGGTTTGCCCTCAAGTGTTTAAATAACTGTAGTAACAAACATAAAATGCAACTGTGTACATAAACCCCAGCAAAAAAGACAAACTTACTCGCACACATCCCGAACTAAACCTCCTTCACATTTTAGTCGAGGACATTCAGTTTCGTCACAACCAGTGCAGGATAATGCCAATGATGCAGCCAACATCGAACAAACAACCAACAATAACAAAGCAAACTTGAATGACGCCATTGTTGCGCAACAAACGTGTGGAAACGGTTGATCGTTCGTTCGTGTTATTCCTCGTTTATTGGTATGTGGCAAGCCCAGTACAATGGCAAGTTAAATGTGTGTGCTCGGTGACAATAAGCTTTAAATCCTCTTTGGTTGATAACGCAAGCGGAAAGCACCACGGATTTTGTCACCAGTATGTGCAAAATATACTTCTAATCTGCAGTTATGTGCTAATGACAGGTAATGCAACTGCAAACAGAGCAGACACGATGATAATAATTAAGTACACATAGGCTGTGTAAGTTTGTACATTGTATGGAAAAAAATGAAATTTAGTTGATTCAACTTTACCTGCATAATGGTGGACAGTCAAACAGTTATTAAAAAAGGATGCTATTGGATTAACAACTACATAGCTAATGGGCATTGTTAAAAAGCGTAAAATGTGATAAGGACCACACAAGAAGATGTCAAACTATGAACAGCCTACTTTTCCAAAAACGAGGAATTTTAAATCGGGTAAATCGGCTTGAGAAAACCAAAGTCTTAAAAAATCGGATTGAGAATTTAAGACATCATGCCCATCACGTTAAACATCTAGTGAGCCTAAGCTTCAAGGCTAATTTAAGCTTCTCGACCGATTTAGCAATGGCTGAGATCTAACTCGAGTAAGTAAGAGGGTAATTCTTTATTCTTAACCGTAACTTTACACAGCTACCAAAAACAACTATTTTACTATTAAACGGCAAACCTATATTTTCTGACAAAACTTAATAACGCTTACTTCACTAACGCTTCAACCCACAAACCACTATTATACATAGTCTTGAAAACAATTAACAATGCTCTGTGTTAATACGACCTGACAGAACGCAACTCCTCAGAGCTCACTCATTTTGTGAGCGGCGGTGAAGCTGAAATGGATTCTGGCCCAGCACGTTTTTCTCCGCCGTGCTTTCTTTGTTTTGCTGGGTACATTCTTTCGTGCGATCGCGTGTGAAGAACCTGCACTCACGCGCGAGCACACACGCTCGATCGTCCGCTCGCCCGCCAGTTCGCCAGCCTGCCCTTGTACTGGTAATGTTACTTGGTGACGTTTAAAGCACTTTATGAGGTTGATGTAACAAATTGAAAAAAATACTAAACGTTAACTCAGGTGTTTTGAGTTTGGAATTAGTTCCTATGCTACGTTTGTACTGTTGTATTTTTACAGCGGAAATCACAATGGAGTACTGAACCTGATTCTTAATAATAACGGAACTAAATTTCGTTTTAACATCCTTTTGACCGATACATAAACGATCTGGTGTTTGCGATACGGTCAACTTAATGGCAGAGAATGCACCTCTTTTGCAAAAATGTATAACAACAGAGCAGTGTAAAACGCTGGCAAGTCGTCATGCTTGCTGTGAGCCTCACCCGTCTCAACCGCAAGAAAACTACATTCAAGGCACAAGTGTCAATGGATGCACTATAATACACCCTTAAAGTGTGCATCAGCAAGTGTCAGATGATACGCTTTTTACAAAAATATTTCGTAATGCAAGTCGGCCCAGTATTCCTTTTATGCCCCATCTATATCGTTACGTTACGAAGATTCCTCAGTCGAAGGTCCGTGTGGTTGGTTTGTTATTAATCAATGAAATCGTGCAATTTAGAAAACAATTAAAAGTTGTACTCGTCGTTAGAAAAAGTAACACCGAACTGCGCATACAATTGGTTAGTTACAGTCATTGGGCTTGAAGGTCGAGCGCAGGTTACAAAGCATGCGTTTGTGCGAGTGGTGGAGTGCTTGGGCGAGCCTTTTTCATACATTGGCTTAACTCACACGCTAAACTCAAAAGCGCACGCCGGCGGTCAAAATTATCAGCGATTGACTTTCAAAACTTCTTCGCAATGGCGACGGCGTCTTCAGCCGACAAATGAGGATGTACATTGGTAATACCTGCATGTCTAGGATGTACATTGATTATACTATGTAGGCTACATAGGAATCCACATAATGTATGAAGACATCAAGCCTATTTAATAAGCCTGGGTAGCCATGTAAGTTTACGCTTCGGCGAATTGAACGCGAGACGTGACATAATTTGCATCAGTTTGACGATTCGATTCGCTCATGTAAACAGGATTACTGTTTCGAAACTTAAGATTCGACTAATTCCCCTTTAAACACATTATGACAACTTCTAGTAGCATTCTTTCAAAATTGTGCATAAAATTTGTTTCAGGCTTGAATTATTAAGTAGGGTAAATAATAATACCAATACGTCCTCTTTTGGGAGGACATGTCCTCCTTTTCCAAGAAACATATGTTCATCCCAGGACACTCAAAAAGCAAATGACTTTAGTTAGTACTCTTACGTTTAATAAAAGGTCATAAAGTGCAAGTTTCATAAAATTAATTTATTGTGTGTGGCAGAATACAAAATGCAAATTATTCACATGGGCAAAATCTAACAAATACATTTAGATGTTTATTATTTGTTTCTGGGGACTGAAACTTGAGCTCGAGAGCATTATCTTGAAAGGAGGGAATGATGCATATTAAATTCTTTTGTTTACTAAAAGGCTGTCAATACTTTAATTATTGGTGAACTTATATGGTCAACCGTTACAGATGTGTTATGCTTGTTCGATGTTTTTGTCGTGAGAAACTTTTCTGTCGCTTTTGTAAAGTGATTGGCTATCTTCAGCCTTAAGATTGGCTTGCAAGTTGTATTTAATTCCTATCAAATGTGTACACGAACCGGAGTGTCCTAAGCCGGAGTTTTCATTTTTGACCGAAGCATCAAAGTTATTAATTTTCGAGTGATCCGCATTCGATTTGATTTCGTGATATTCGATGTCGTGATAATTCAGCCAATATTTTTTGACTTGGAATAACATTTATTGTTTGTCGCAATTTATTTTACACCGAAATATTTTAGAAGTAGGAGTTTTATTTTCGTTGCTGTCGTTAAGAGATGGGCTGGAATCGGAGTCAAGTTTTGGGGAGTCAGCGTAGCAAAGAAACTATCTGTTTACGTTGTTTTGTTTTTGCTTCTATCGCAAACCATAGATGCACAAACTAAATTAATGGATCAACTTTGTTTTTACAACGATACATATGGGGAAAGGGAAGATGTTAGAATGTTGGATGTTGCAACTAAAAATTGTACATTGTTGTAATTGTTGTAACAAACTGTTTACATCCTCCCTCCCCGGGTAAATTATCCCAGATTAAGAAATTCTGGCTCAAACCAAAGTAAAAAACCTGTTGACCTATTCAAGTTTTATTGTTGTGTCAGCATTCGGCAAAAAAAAAATTCGGACGGAAATATTTTGCTTCTCTCATGGGATATTTAACACGCGAAAATTGCAGATCATTCATTCAGTTTGTAATGGTAATTGGTAACTCTGGTGTTTGATTTATTGGAAGTTGAAAGGTGGCTTTTTCCTGCAAATTTCCCTAAAATTGCTTCAAGATGTCTATTATGTCCTATAACGGAGGGGCTGTCATCGCCATGAAAGGAAAAAAATGCGTAGCAATTGCGTCTGACCTTCGGTTTGGAGTTCAAGCACAAACAGTTGCAATGGACTTTGAAAAGATTTTTCACATGAACGATAAGTTGTGTATTGGACTTTCCGGACTTGCCACTGACATACAAACAGTGGCGCAGAGACTTGATTTTCAGCTAAAACTGTATGAACTACGGGAAAACAGACCCATGACACCCAAAACCTTTCTGAGCGTTGTGTCAAATTTATTGTATGAGAAGAGGTTTGGTCCATATTTTATAGAGCCTGTGATTGCAGGACTCGATCCAAAAACATTGGAACCATTTATAGCATCTTGCGACCTTATTGGATGTCCAATGGAACCTGAAGATTTTGTGGTTTCTGGAACTTGTGCTATCCAAATGTATGGTATGTGTGAAGCTCTGTGGCATGAAAACATGGAACCAGATGAGCTGTTTGAATGTATCTCACAAGCTTTGCTTAATTCTGTGGACCGTGATTGTGGATCAGGATGGGGAGCAGTTGTTCATGTAATAGAAGCAGACAAAGTGACAACAAGGAGACTAAAAGCAAGAATGGACTAGGCTTTGTGTGGACTGCACACATTCCACATTGATTTATGAGCATACTGTACAGAGGAGTAGTTGATGTTCCAAAAAAGTTCGTGCTGCTCATTACTGAATTTTCGCACCATTTGTGATGATATATGTTGTGTTGACTGGAAATTTGTGATTCTAATGAAATGCTCACTGTTAAAGATGACAATAATATTGGTCTGACACATGTTTGACATTTCATTATATCTTGTTAAAACCATTTATGAGTGTGCCTTTATTGATGGCCAGCATGTTAACTTTTGGGCCTATTTCAGAATTAAACATTTACATGCATATCTAAAATAATTCTACATGCATTGAAGAAAAAAGTAATGTTTAAACACAATAAACAACAATAACGTTGAATGTTTGTTGAACATGCTTAGGTCTTTTTTGACAGCTTTAAAACCTAGATCTTAAGATAACATGGAAACTACACAAGACACACTTCTGAAAAAAATATTAAAATGCCTAAATGATTTTGGAAAAGAGGTAGTTAAATTTTGCTCTTTAAATCTCTCATGTCATATTGTATTTCTTCATTTTTTTGTATTTTCAGCTTAAACTTCCACCGGATGCTTTTCATGTTTCTGTTGAATGTGAACTTGCAAACACAGATGTTTCATTTCTGACAACCAAAGTGGAAAATCTTGTTTCATGTGTGCAGGTTGTTAACAAAGCAAATTAATTTATGTTTTCCTCTGTTGCATGGCCATCTATGCTGAAACACTAACAACCTACCCTCTAATGCATTATTGTATGACAGGATGTTTTGGATACCTGTAAAAAAGAAAGGGAGTACAAAGTAGACGAATCACTTGTTCAAATTACTGCATCAAAAGCCCAGGTTAGTGTTCTGCTGAAATTTGTTATTTTTGCTGTGAGAGGTTTTTAACTTTCTAAAAATTGGTGTAGTTGGACAAGCGAATTGCATCATTTATTGCCCATGCACAGCAGGCTGTCGATGAACAAAATGTGCGAGAGTTTTCTATTAGCAAAGAACCAATACAGTATGTATGTTCTTTAGGTTTTAATGTTGGCAGTTATTGCAACTTTAAAAATTAACCCTTATTTATTTCTAGAGATGATTGTAGATGTGCCAGAACGCATGCATTGTATCAACCAAGGCCAACAAATAGAACACATCTGGAAGGTTTGTTTAAATTATGTTTAAGATTTGTATTTCAAGGGGACTGTAAACCTTGAATTTTGTTAAATCTCATTTTTTAAAATGTACACTGTCTAAAAAGCTTTCTGATGTGGGACAATTTATTCAGTGAAACGAATTGAAAATGCGGATGGTCCACAAATGCAAGTTAACTCGCAGGGGACTTGGTGTGCCCCAGTCACAAGAAATATCCCACCTACATCTTCATATTCTGGAATACAAGAGAGACTTCACAATTTGGAAAATCATGTCGGCCTTCAAGCAGGTATAAACAAAACATAATGTATCAAGTGTGAATTATATGCTTGCGCCTGTTTGGCGATCCCATACCAGAAGCTGACATGTGCAGCAGGCAGCGGTGTCTGTGATTCGACTTTCGGCAGGCTCACCGCCGAGCCTGCGTAGATCAGTTGGTGGAATGCCAGCCCCGGATAGACTCCAGTGGTGGGTTCGATTTTTTTTCTAGCCACGCCTTGCTGACTGGAAATGCTTGGAAGCCGACTGTGATACGGTATAACGCCTCTTGCAGGCCTAGCGTACTATGATTTAGGGTGTCAATTTCAAAAACACTCGCCAGCTCAACGTTAGAGAAATGTTATTCAGTGAATGCATTGCATTGCCAGCGTTTGACAGTAATGAAATGTACTGATGATGACAACAGCTACTGCACGAGCCAATGTCTTGTGTCCAAACGTTTTTATTGGCAAAGCAAGGCTTAAAATCATGGCGACTTTTGTTTTACAGAATCAATTCCCAAAAACGTTTACGAGCGTATAAAGATCCTGGAAAACAGAGTCCTCCAGCTTGAGTCAATTTCCCCGGAATACTTCAGCAAACATGCAGAACTTGGCACGAAACGCCAACGATTAAGTCGTGATGATACCACGCAAATGTCCATTGACGAGATTGACGATCGAATACGCCTGCTAAAGCATAACCTATTGCGTGGATCGGGAAGACCGGTTTGATGCGAAAAATAAACACCAAATCTTGTTGAAATTACCTTAAGAGAATCGCAGTCGGTCTTTTTCTGACGTGTTCTGGGTGTATATGGCAAGAAAATGGTCGGAGGATAGAGGTTTGCGATAATTGGTATTTAAGCTCGGATTTTCAAAGATTTTTGTTCAAAAATAAAATAACAACCAACCACACTGAGTTGAGTGATTTTAAAGATTTGACCACACCAACTCAGCGCGTCGCATTGCCCGGAACATATGGAGGAACAGTGTCATCGAATTGGCAGTCACTGTTCAACTGCTGTGTTTATTAGCAGCAGTCAAACTGAAAGCTGGACTTGCGCCAGTGAAAAACGGTCAGTAGTGTTGCCCAAGGGCCTAGATTTGGCCGAAATTTGGTGGAATTTGTGATATAACATGTTTTGATGCCACACTAGAAACACTGGCGTTCTGTTTTAACACGCCGTATACAACACACGACACACTAACCGTGTTGTCAAGTGGTGTGTAGTCCGCTGGCGCTCTATGACACACCCAGTGTGTTGCTACAGCACAGTACCTCATACAACACGCTTGTTGCGTGTTGATGACGGCTACAAAGCACAACACGCCATTTGCTGTGTCGTTTTTATTGGAAAGGTGCAGAACAGAACTTTAAATTTTTCAAATCAAACAGAAAGGAACGCTGAAGATGAAAAAAACACTGAATATAATTTGACCTCATTTGAGGAAACAGTTGTTGCATGAACACAGTGAAAACAAAAGGTAAAAAATAGATAAACATACAAAAAGAACATAAGCGAGGCAACATGGTGTAATAATCGGTAACAATCGGTAAAATACTAAAAATTAAAGCCAGCATCTTTAAGTCGCGCATAAAAGGTTTCAACCTTACTTGGCCTGAGTAGCATCCTTTTTTTGCTTTTTCGACTTGGGCCATTGCCTGCAAACTGTTTGCTCCATGTTGTTTTAATATAAGGTCCTCAACATAGAATGAAAAGTTTTTGGACTCTATAGCATACTCAATATTAAAACAATAATGACTTGCTAGCCACAAAGTAACACAATAAAAAAATTGAGACCTCCTTCAATTCTGCAATGCACATAGAATCAACACACAAGTATGCCTGCAGAATCCGCCCACGGTCTGCATTAAGAAGGAAACCTTGTTTGCAGAGTAATGGAAGTTGAGTTTAATGGGATTGTTTGGGATACACGAGATGTGGTGTGCTTAAATGAAAGAGGAAAAGAAGAGTATCCGGATTTTGCACAAATAAAGTCAATATACTTGGTTAATCACAAAGTTGTGTTGCTGTTGCAAAAATTAACAATAGAAAGTTTTTCACCTGAGTATTTGGCATACTGTGTAAGCAGTTCAGATAATATTTTTGTCAAACTTTTAGAAGATATTCCGTTTTTGTTTCCATTGCATTCCAAGGCATGTGATAGAAATGTGTATGTAAAACTTCGTAATTCTACATACGTTGAATCTTTTTAGTTGGTTAATTTTGTTTGTACGTGTCTGTCATGCAACACCTGTCACATATTCAATGTGTTAGGATTACACAGTATTTTCGTATGTGCTTATTCCTGTTTTGTATGCGCAGTAATATGTTGACATTTCGTGTGTTAGCTGTTCCATACAGGCGTGTTGTCTGTACCATGCAGGCGTGTCGTTAGCAATTTTGTGCTGTTTTAACACGGCTACCGCGGTGCCAACACACCACCAGTGTGGTTAGAGCACGCCGTTAGTGTGGTTAGAACACCTCGGCGTGTTTTAACAGCACGCTGGTGTTTTTAGTGCCGCGTCAGTAGCCTAAGTTTTAGGGTTTTTAGCCAGTGAAAGCGTTTGTTTTAAATCGTATATAGGTTACCGCAACAGATAAAAATATCTTCAAGGCATAAGTACGAGTTTTATATTAGTGCAGTAGCTCTTAACTAACTTTACTGTTCTGCTGTCCCCAAATATTACGGGCAACTTTGTTTAGGTTCCACCATGATGTTTCAACAAACAACCGCCACTGTGTAACTAATTTGGCATCAAGTGCCACTGAAAGTCTATCTTGACGAATATAACGCAAGAAAAAATTATCGAGGCACTGTCTTGTAAAATATGACGTAACGAATGCAACGCAACATCTTACCAGTAGAGCGTAAATAATGATTTTCGGCACTACCAAAAAAATACAATATGATGTCAATTTGCGGACCTCCAGTTAACTTAACTTTACCATATTGGAGCAATTATTACAGAAACAAATATCCAGAACGTTTGTAGTCACCCAAACCACGATTGTAAAAGTTGCGGGGTAAAGTTCACCACACTGGGGTAACAGCAAACTGTCAATGACGAAAACTGGCTTTTGCAAAGATAAAGGATTAAAAGGAAATTAGTCATAACTTACCCGTGTTTTTGTGCAAGCACTCAAGTGATTTTTGGCCCGGAACGCGGTCATTGCTTTTAAACTTACTTCTTTGGTTTAATTTTAGGCTGTGTCAATATTAACTCTAATTTCCAATTTCGTGATGAAAAAGGATCTAAAAGAAATTCAAAGTGCAGAAGAAGATGTAAAAGGTTTGTTAGCATAACACTTACTAAACAGTGTTACCAATCCACAAATTCGCTCTGCTCTGGGCTTTCCACGGGTAGTACTGTATAGCATAGCAATAGGCTAACTTCCATGAAAAGCCTAAATTTCCACTTAGGGAAGGAAATAGCACAAAAGTAAATTGTACCGTTTTAAACAAATGCAATTGTAACCATGTCGGGTTTGGTTGTCTATTACGCGATTTCGTGCAGCATAGGAGCACATCGGGCCTGTGACTAGTACTCCTCGCTATAAATATTAATAGGACAAAGCATAATTACAATAATTTTGTTGAGTGACAGAAACGGCGAGACGAAGAATGTGTTCACCATCGTTTACAGCATACTCTTTCTTGTTCGTCATTTACCTCGCAAGAATATGTCATGTAAGTAGAACTGAATGTGATGGTATAGCCGGTAAAGTTTTGGAAAACAGGCTATAACCCCCTTTTCTATGTTGTTTGTAGGGACTTTATATGTCGATGCCCTCACCCACACTGCTTTTCCTTGCCAAGAATGTAAACGGAACAGTTGCTGATTTAGCTCCAATATTTACCGGTCGTTCTATTGGTATGATGGTTGGTGCTATTGCTGCTGGCTATCTCCTAAAACTCGGAAGGCCTATGATTACTCTAGGTTAGCGCAGGTATTTTATGTCACTGTTATTTGGTTATTTTAACCAAAAACCCTGTTTTATTCAGGCCTAGCGGTGATGTTTTCTGGCGTGTTCATGTTTTTTATTCCATTCGTCACTTCAACGGCAATGATTTTTGTTCTCATAACACTTGCTGGGTTGATGGCAGGCTATCTAGATGCTGGTAAGTGAAAATAAACCGCACTTTCTTCCCTATAGGCTTGTTTTTTCACTTGTATTCTCGGTGGGCGGAACAACGCCTATACTCACAAACATCCACCATCAAGTTACTCTTACCTGCCTCATACTGCAGTTTATTTGTGTTAATTTTTATTTGAGTCTTAGTCGACCCAACAGGTTCCACTGGGTTAGGGCATTTTCCCTTGTATGTTCTTGCTCAGGAGAGACGTATAAGCGACCGAGACAGCCATGTAACCACTCGGCCATCTTAGCGGCTTTGGACGATGGTGTCTTATACCTGATAGTTGAATACCTCAGAAAAGTAGTAATATTATTGGGCTATTTTCAACTTCAGGAATGCAAGCCATGCTTCTTAAACTGTGGGGAGAGAAGGATTCGCGTCCCCACATTCAAGCTTTTCACTTCATGTTTACAATTGGTGCTTTCCTTGCACCACTATTAGGTTCGTTAGTATAATATTAATGTTAATGTCCTTCCTTAGTGTTGCCAACTTTGTTGAGCTCCAAACAAGGACTAAAAACTTGATTGATATTTTATCATGTCTTGAAAACACACTTCCAATTAGTATTTCGATTTGATAAAAACATGAAATGAAATATGGGCACTATTAAAAGTTTTCTTACATAGATTCCATTTACACCAAATTTCGATTAGTGAAGGACTTCACCACCTACAATACGCCGTATTTGTTTTAGTTCTTTGTGAGTCTCAGTTCAGAAATTGAACTACCAATATAAACTTTCAAAATAAAGGACAAATAGTGTCATTTTAAACCTCAATAAAGGACAAGGACAAACAGAGCTCCATAAAGACTGTCTTTTGAAATAAAGGACGGTTGGCAACCCTATCCTTCTTACAACTGTAACTTGTTTCAATACACGTGCAACGTTACACACAACTATAGTCTTGACAACTAACTAAATATTTCAGCACGTCCATTTCTGGTGGCCGCTAGCGCAACTGGAGGTTCAGAAACAACGTGTCCAGGATTTGAATCAAACAACACTTCAACTTCCTACTACAACCAATCGAACGCGTAAGTCGCCTTGAACAGTGATCATGACAACAGGTCAAGGTAACAGTCGAAAAATTGTCAGTGACAGGGCATCATATCCGCGGCCAGTAGATTATAACTCTTCTCAGGCACAACTTACCAGTCGAAAAACGTGGAGGTGGGGGATTAAACGCAGATTCTGTAATATCGGATTTTCCTTGTTGGGTATTTGCTACATGCTAAACATGCTAAAAATGCTAAAAACTCTTGTAAAAGACTCAAGTTTCGCAATCCACTCTTGGTTTCAGATCGGTTTTGGAAACACCTGAATCGGTTGATGGCGGAGTAAATCCGGTATCGTACGCGTTCATAATTGCTGCCATGTTTATGGTATTTGTGTCTTTGTGCTTTTTCCTGATGGCAACTTTGAACATTGTCCCACGGATCAGGTCCATGAGACAAGGTATGAGTCGTTCAAAAAACATTATCTTTTTCCACTTGTGCTTTTATTTGACAGTTACACTCGCCAAAAAACGTCTACGGTATGTGGCCTCATAACAATAAGGTGATCAGAAATTAAAGCACAGAAGCTGAAAACGCTTAGTGTGTCTTACGCGTTTTAGATTCGATCTTACATCTCCATCTACACTCGAGAGATTCCAATCCGATGATAACACTCCTTTGCTCGCCGTTTTAAATTCCAAAGTCAAACTGTTACTTGCATTAGGTTTTGATGGAACTATTGCATCAGTTTAAGAAATCCCTTCACGTTTTGTCTTTAACTTGCATGCATGCACGCACATGTGCGTTACAGTTAGTCACCATGAAGTGGAGGAGAGACCCGAAGAGCCGATTAGAAAAGTTTGGGTTTTGCTTCTTCTGGTCATCTTGTTTTATTTCTTTTTGATCGGCGGAGAACATCCGTACGTTGCATACATTTTCGCCATCGTGGTTTGCACCGAACTTCAATATTCGGTAAACTCAATTTTCAATTAAGTTATATTACAGTGTGATTTGTTAAAATCCAAACCTCTGTGAAAACTTAAAATCGCACCTGTACATTAAAACCTAAATATTGGACATAATTTGTTTTTTGTAGCACCATTGGTTTTCAGGTGTTTCAAATTAAATTTTCTGCAACAAAGCGGTAATTTTCCATTTTTGATTTGAACTTGGAGCCTTATTTGGGATGGTCAACTTTTTGGATGGGTGTTGCCTATTTATTTTCCTCTGTTTTAACAGGAAGCTGACGCAAGCTTTCTCAATTCGCTTTTGTGGATTGGCTTTGGGGCTGGAAGACTGTCTGGAACGGCAGCGGCCAAATTTCTCAAACCGGGAACCATTATACTTGTTTGTCTGATTGGGACTCTTCTATCCTTGGTATGGTGTGTTGCTGATGTACATTTGCAACAACACGCTTTGTGTTTATGCCTATACCTTACAAATAGTAGACTATAAATCTGCACAGCTTTTATCACTGGCATTAACATTGAACGTTGATAGTTGTACTGCCTTGTACTCGCAAGGTTATGGGTTCTAATCCTGTCCCGATCGCTTCCGCTTCCTTGAGCAAAACTTAAGCGGCATTGCTTAAACTCAGGGGAGCTCGATGGGTTAACCCAAACTGAAGTCACCTGCTACTAAAAAATGTTCCTACGGGCTTAGCAAGCCTACGTCAACAAAAATGAGGCTATGTTTAATAATGAATCACGTCTGATGTGGGTATTGACTGAGATCGAATTTTAAGTCAACAGCTAGATGTACGGAAATACTACGACTGGGATTACACCCTACACGTTAAAGTTTTGTATATGACCACCTTAGGTCTTATCTCGTAATAAATATCCGCCCGAAAATGGACATACAAATTACCAACGGTCAACACTCTGGAATCATAACTGAAACGATTTTACTTGCAGATAATATTGTGTGCTTGTGGTACAAACGTACCAGTGGTTCCCTGGATTGTAACATTCTTTTACGGTTATTTTCTTTCTCCTTTGTATCCAGCCTGTGTCTCATGGACTTCCATGCGAACCAATATATCTGGTATGTCATTTTATTATTGCTGGTATTATGCCGAATTTTTCTAAATCCAGCAACAATCCTATAAACATCAATTTATTTAAGGCAAGTATATGTTCATCGTCAACTTCGGCAACGCGATGGGTTCGATGAGCATGACACCTGTTGGAGGATTGATCTTTCAACAACGTCCAATTGCTGTTGTGTGGTTCAGCACAGGTACAGCCAATTTTAACCAAAACTAAAGAAATTTGTGCTGTGCAAGCTGTTAACAGTGGTGCACCGTAGTGTAGTTGCTGGATTTTTATTATTTTTTGGATTTTTTAAGATATTTTTCGTTACAGAGGGTAATATTGTTTGTTCGAAGTTTGTCTGAGTTGTTTCACTTCGGCTGTGCCTTTAGAACTTTTTTGCTTTCCAGCATTCGCTCTTGCTCATCTGCTCATTTTTTTGCTGATGATGTGGTACGGAAAGTATTTCTATATACCGCAGAAAGTCATTGACCCCGGCGAAAGTAAATCTTCAGCTGAACTTAAGATGCTTTCCGAATCCAACGAATAAACAAAAATCGTTAGTTTATTGGTAGCTCGTCAATGTTCATGCGAATGTTTCAATGTAAATCGGTCACTATCACGTGTAGAACTGGGGATAAAAATTTAATTCGAAATGCTCTCGTCGATATTGTCTAATTACAGATATCATTTTTAATTTTGGGAAATCCAGGTTTTAGATATAGTCGCTGTCGAAGCGTATAACTGTATTGTGCTGTTTATTTTGCTTGTATGTGTTATTATGTGTCTTCCATAAAGGGGACACATACTCTCAACACACCTACCAATAAGCCTTATTTAGGGGATCGCATGTAAAATGCCATGGAGAACTTCACTCATTCAGTGTTTAATACTAAACTGACTAAACGAGATTGATTTAAACAAAATGTGGGGATCGATCGCATGCGACTCTTTGTGTCCGTGATTATCGACGATATCGGGCTGTAAAATGTATTCAAATATGTGTTTTGTTAGAGTATTCCCAACGTCACCAAACGGAGTTGAGTTTTGTTAAATGTACGTAATTGAATTGAAATACGAATAAATTATCATTTTCTCGTACTGCGGCTCCTCGAAATGTTGATTGAGTACCGTATGCGGCTCTAGCGTGTATGCGCTAGTCGAGAAAGTAGCACCCCTTTTTGCGCATCAAAACGTTTGCAAATTTTGCTTAATGCTATAAAGCCGACAATATTTTATTTTAGGGCGCTTACCATGCAAAAAAAAATTTCCTGAACGTTGTCGTCACCCAAAAGTCTATAAAGAGCACATATTACTTGGTTTTGTAAAGACATATGTCGCGATTGTTGTAATGCAACTTCCTCTGCGGTCTAATCCGGAAAATATGACTCCGTTGGACTGTTTAGCTTAGGTAGAAGTTTAGGTGGAAACTTTTTGCACAGTGCGCTACTGAAAAGTTTGGTGTTAAAGTTACATTGTTTGCTGTACTGCGACGTGCTTGTAAAATCCACCACAAAGTAAACCAAGAGGGAGATGACAAACAACTTTTCCCGCACGGTGCAAAAAGAATTTACCTTGATGTAAAAAATTAACTTTCGGCAATGGGTTTAGTACAGTGTTCTTTACAAAGAGCTGTCTTTAAAAATGTCCTTAAATTTATGAAAGTTGTTATGCTCAGCAGCGACTGTGATTTTGCGCCAAAACACCCAGTACACCCGTACCGTGTTTTGTCCTGTATAATCTTTTAACTTTGGGTTACACTCCGTTAGAATTATCTGTAATTTTTTAAAAGGTTTGTCAGTAAACTACGTCAAACAGAAGTGACCACACTCTTAGTGGTAGATCACACAGAATAACAAGGACTACAAAACTACTACACCTGACCCTTGCTAAACATAAACTGCAGGGAGATGAACAACTAATAATTAAAGGGTATGGTAGTTTGTAGGTTGACATTAGGGGCACACTGAATAGGCATTCAGTATCACCAATAAACGAAAAAAGAGAGAAATATTGGGGTCATATTTTTAACGTTAATGCAAACAAAACAAGAAAGTTGGTTACATGGACGTGAAAACTAAAACAAAAAGAGTTGACTGTATAATTATCCATGATGTTATAAGGCTTCCTAATTAAGTACCAGCATCCTTTGGGCACAGTGATGCAGTTCCACATACGTAAATTGTGTGCTTCAAAAACTGATTTAAAAAAATTTTGTCCGGTATTTTTGCATCGGTTATTCAGCGAAATTTCCGTAGTTTCGGAACTGACCATGTTATAAGGGCTATAACTAAAGATCTTTGTTAAAACAAACCATTTTCAAAGACCAAAATTCGTTGTTACTTTACAGAAAAGGCAGGACGAAGAATGTGTTCGTTCACAATATATTTTTTCTTGTTTGTTACTTACCTCGCAAGAATATGTCACGTAAGTGCTTGGAGGATGTGACTAATTGATCACAGAGTTTAAGATAGCGGACACAAGCTTCTTTTTTGTCGTTTACAGGGACTTTATATGTCGACACACTGCTTTCCTTGCCAAGAATGTAAATGGCACAGTTGCTGACTTAGCTCCAATATTTACCGGTCGTTCTATTGGTATGCTATTGCTGCTGGCTATCTTCTGAAACTCGGAAGGCCTATGGTTACTCTAGGTTAGAGCGGAAATGTTGTGTTACCGTTATACGTTTTTTTAACGAAAATATGTTTTATTAGGTTTAGCGGTGTTGTTTTCTGGTGTGTTCATGTTTTTTATTCCTTTCGTCACATCAACGGCAATGCTTTTTGTTCTTGTAACACTTACTGGGTTGATGACAGGCTATCTAGACACTGGTAAGTGAAATTAGACGCCAATAGCTACGATATAGGTACCATAAAACCGTTGGGCACAAAAAAAGATATGTGTGGCAATCCTGCAAGAAATAAGACGCGTCATTCCCATAGTTTCCAAAATCAAGTTAGGATTACTAATCGACATTTTTCGAACATCAGGAATGCAAGCCCTGCTTCTTATTTTGTGGGGAGAAAAAGATTCGAGTCCTCATATTCATGCTTTTCACTTCATGTTTACAATTGGCGCTTTCCTTGCACCACTCGTGGGTTCGTCTATTTATTATCAATGCCCTCTTTCCTACAATTGTAACTTGATCCGTTCCATTCGCAACTTTACACACAACTTTTGTCATGACAACTTACTAATTATTTCAGCACGTCCATTTCTGGTGGTAGCTAGTGCGACGAGAGGTTCAGGAACAACGTGTCCAGGATTTAACTCAAGCGTCACCTCAACTTTATACTACAATCAATCGAACGCGTAAGTATTTGCCCTGATCTGCAAACGTAAAACAAACTGTGACCATGTCAGGTCATGTTACTAAAGTTGATTGTAAACGCGTTTTATATTTTACTTGTCCACTGGAAGGGCACCATCTGGTCAGTGGACTGCTACTCTGTACAATGTACATACACATTTTAAACTAATTGCGGGTGAATTCTGTTATATCTGATTTTCGTTCTTGACACAACATGCTATAAGATCTTGTGGTTGGAGGGTCTGTCAAACGAAATTATCCAGTCATGAAGATCTGTCATATTAGCCATCGTTCAATTTAAATAAACTAGAACAAGTTTTGGTGTATTGTGTTAATGTACAATTACCGATACACTTTTTCTATTAAGATTTGCTAAGTTTAATAATCCACTTTATGTTGCAGATCGGCTTCGGAAACAATCCAATCGATTGAAGATGAAATAAATCCGGTATCATATGCGTTTATAATTGCTGCCATGTTTATGGTATTTGTGTCTTTGTGCTTCTTCCTTATGGCAGCGTTCAACATTGTTCCACGGATCAGGTCCAGAAGACAAAGTATTTAAGGATAATACAACTTTTGCTTTGTCATGTTTCCTATTTAAAATATTACAATCGCCCAACAACCGATGTCTTCACAATGCAATCATCTGGGATAAAAAAAATTTTGAGACCTAATTACAAAAGCGCGAGACCAGAAAAACTTGTGATTTTTCCGGATTATAATCGGTTGAATCAAGCCGAGAGAAACGATATAGAAACGTTAGCAGGCGCTCACCGAATTAGAAAATGTAAACACTGTATTTCATTAGTTTTGACTTTCCTTTCCACATTCTGTTTTTACCTCACATGTGCATTACAGTTAGTCACCATGCAGTGGAGGAGAGACCCGAAGAGCCGATTAGAAAAGTTTGGGTTTTGCTTCTTCTGGTCATTTTGTTTTATTTCTTTTTGACCGGAGAAGCACAACCGTTGCATATATACGTTGCATACATTTTCGCCATCGTGGTTTGCACAAAGCTCCAATATTCGGTAAGTTAATACATTTTACAATTAACTGTGTGATCTGTATCTGTAGTGGATTTAATTTTGCTAGCACTTCAATTTAAACAAAATTATGTTGTTATTTTTTGAATGCTTGAACAGGAAGCGGATGCAAGCCTTCTCAACTCGCTTTTGTGGATTGGCTTTGGAGCTGGAAGATTGTCTGGGACGGCGGTGGCCAAATTTCTTAAACCATTATACTGATTTGTCTGATTGGGCCCCTTCTATCTTTGGTGAGATGTATATTGCTCGTATGCATTTGCAATAGTACGCTTTGTGTGTACCTGACGCTTTACTATCTGCGTATGCGTATCGATAGCTTGCTATGGTCACCTTTTATAAAACGAAAAGTTGTTTTTAAATCTTTTTTCACCCACGCGCAAACTTGTTGAAGTGAGGTTTTTCAACGCCTATTCTCAGATCTTAATTAAGTCTGATGATCCCATTTTATTAATACGTACGCTGGTAGTGTGCTGTAATGACTCGGGACTCAACTTGAAATTAAGGCCATAGTTTTATTAGACTTGAGGCTTAACTTGACTCGAGTCACAGAAAAGTAAACTTTATCGGGGATGTGGTTTAAACAACTGATCTTCGTGTCATTGACATGTTTTGCCCTAACCATTTTTTGGTTCGTCCTGTATATATTATATTGAAGTGCATCATAAATCACTACAAAATGGAGGGTTTTTGTTTCAACCTAATTCGCAATGACTTTGACTTGATTAGACCCGAGATCACCAAGCGTAAATGCTTATGGTCTTGACGCCGACCGCATGGGTGATTCGATTTGTGACTTGGTTATAAATACTTGGTTACTACACCCCGCACATAAATTTGTACTAAAGCAATATATGTTCCAATTGGATAACGATTTGTATCACAACTATACCTCTTTCAGATACTTCTGTGTGCTTGTGGCACTAACATAGCTGTGGTTCCCTGGATTGTAACATTCTTTTACGGTTATTTTCTTTCTCCTTTGTAACCAGCCTGTGTCTCATGGACTTCCATGCGAACCAACATATCTAGTATGTTATTTAAAGATTATACATAACACTTCCTTCCGTTGTAAAATGGTTTCACTCGACATCTGGCGCAGTAAAATATCGGAGTATTTTAGTAATTACAGATCTAAAATATCTTTGATCAGATGGCCATGCCAGGTTTGGTAATGGGAGACATCATTTTTTGTTTAGAGAACAGAATATTGGTTCTCAAATTTTTAAATTATTCGCATAAGTCCCCCTTCAGTTTTTCGATGACTCGCGTTTCTCGGAAAATGTATCTCGAATTAACTTTACACGATTACAGCTTACGGATCTTACTTTGCGAACCGCTGGGATGGAACGTTTGGTGACAAATATTTACCGAGCGTTTGTAAACTTACTGGTTCACACAACATCCCGAAATAGACGGAGTCCTTTATATTCACCTGAACGTTTCTTTGGCACCTTAAAGTGCAGACCAATTTACACACTGCTTACCATAAGTCTTTTAAAGGTAAGTGATATGTTCATCTTTAATTTGGGAAACGCGATTGGTGCGATGAGCATGACACCGGTGGCAGGTCTAATCTTCCAACAACGTCCAATTGCTGTTGTGTGGTTCAGTACAGGTAAAGCTTTTAATATCCACCTGATTCTTATACGGTTTTAGGTGAAAATAATCCAAATTAAAAAAAGCTGCATAAATTCTTCTTCGACATTGGAGACTAAAAATATCAGAATTTGCGTCGATTGATGTTTTTTGTGTCATGTTGCTGGATATGCGTGTTTTTTTGTATGTTTTTGTTGAAATATGTACTGTCTTTATAGAAATTTTAGGTTCTAAAATATACGCTGCTTCATATGAGGTTGGTTACGGTTGTGTTTGCGATGCTTCGGAGGACTGGTGGGTGTCAAGACTACTTTAAAAGTAGGTAGTAGGTCAAAATAGGGTGCGCAGAGCGGTCCTACCTAGTTCAAGTCAAGCTCGAAAGTTTGTGATTTGTGTCATGTCTAAGTTATAGAACCGACTCGAGTCATAACACCATCAGCATAAATGATCGAATGAACTAACAAACAGCCAAGACCAAGCCCATTTTTCGGTGCTGTATTTCTAAAATCACCATAGCTTGTTACACCTAACAAGCAAGCACAGACATCAAGGCAGTATCCGCGTCGTGACAAAAACTCTTGTCAGGTTCCCAGTTGCTTTGACAAAAAAGAAAGCAGCATTGCGACCAAAACAACCAGCAAAAAAATTCGTTCTTTCCCAAGTGCTGATTTCGCAATAACTAAATCTTGTTGAAAAATCTGGAAAAAAAGTTGAGCACCTTAATGTTGTCTGTGGGTCGGGTACGTGTTTTTGTGACTTTTAGCCTTACTTGTGGTTTTAAACCGGATACGCAACCTTTGGGTAGTGGTGACGTCATATTTGGTGACGACACTTCCGCAACACGCCTTCCTCTCAAATAATGCTTACCTGTAAAATACCAATTTCTTTAAAAAAAACTTCAGATAACCAAAAGTCACGTCTATTGGAGAAGGAACAAACAATAGTAGCAGTATAATCATATTTTGTGCCATAGATTTACGGCCTGATGGTTAACGCGACCACCTTATGTTCGTCATTACGTCGGTTATAATCTCTGCGCGTCAGCATCTCGGCAAGAAGCTTGACCGTCATTGGCCCCGACAAGTTATAATTGATCAGAGTACTCCTATTGAGGGTACAAGAGATACAAGCAAGTAAATTTGTTCACATGAAAAAATGCTAAGACTGCGCTTGCCAAAAAAGACTTGCCAATCGACACGATCTGTCATCGGATTCGTCGATTTGACTCGAAATGGTTCATGTTCACAATACGGTATAACTTCTATCAATAACTCTAGGCAACATAATTCGCCGCAACTGCCTACTAAAGTAGCGCGCACAAAAAGTGTCTGCGTTCAAGGATGGCAGTAAGGTACGCAGCAACAAGCATCTACGTACCGTGCCGGGCACTCCTTGCCTCGTTACTTTACTGTAACGATTACCAATTCAAAAATAGGATAATTTGGTTGGTGCCGTTTAAGCCAGATCAAATTCTAACCGCCCGTTGAAGAAAAATGTTGGCACCAGCTTTTACCTGTTTCAATAATATCGACATCAAACATTTTCCCCATCAAATCTTCTTCCATATCGACAATAACTTGCTCGTAATATTTGTTGTGCGCAACATAATGAACTTTGTCATGTGCAACTTCAGTCACCAACACTGTTTGACGCTTTCCTAGTTGATGTTTGTAAGGTTCGTATGACGAAAACAGTTCAGAAAGCTTTTTTGTTCGTTTTTTGATCTAAAAAGGATCGCACTTTTGTCAATGAGCCATGTAAATGATGTACAGGTTTTCACAATGAAGTTTGAAACAAGTTCGACGAACCTCCTTTCGATCAATTTGTGTCATTTTCGCAGCTGGCGTTCCGGGTCTCGGAAAAAACTGATTCATAAATAAACTTGGAAACTTGTATTTTTTGCACAACTCCAACGTTTCTTCAAAGTCCTGAAAAATAGTTTAAGTGTCTAATGAATTCATATATTGTGGTGTAGTACCAGTTTGAAACTTTAGAGCTATTGAGAGGCCCATAATCGAAGTACCGTTTAAAAGAAGTGTTTACACATATTTACTACAGGTTTATTTCTACTAATCTTTTATGTCATTATCAAAATCCGTTTGTTAAAATTTAATGCACAATAAATCATTCTTAGCAATAAATTTTATTACCAAATAATTTTATGTATTAGGGATCTTAAATGGGTTCGTACCGCCTTCAAACACTTTTCATGCAGTCGCTGCGCCTAGATTATTTGCAGAGTTGGTCATAATAGAACATCGCGAACAGGGCAGTCACCTCATTTGTTTCTGTGGGGAAACCACATATGATGTCCGTTGCTATCGATATTCCAGGAACTTTCTCACGAAGAAAATCAACAACGTGCGAAAATTCTCCAACGGTGTATTCGCGTTGCATCTCATAAAGTGTCCGGTCAGATCCGGATTGAACCGGTACGTGCATAAACGCGTACACACGAGGGTGGTTGAGGATTTTAGCCATTTCCTAAATCACTGGGATATTAAAACTAGAGCACGATATCATGATTATACATCAACCTAACCACAATACAAAACAAGAAAAAGCATATAATTATGAACCTAATTGGTTTTTAATTCAAAGCATCCCAATAACGCAGGGTGGGGCGAATATTTCGTCTCTCGGCCCAGATTTTTTTAAAACTTTACCAGTTGTCTATGAAAGATGGAAAGGGCTTTAAGTAGTTTGTCCGACTCTGCATTAGACGATGCCGAAAATAGACAAGAAAAAAAGAAAACTAAAAAGTTTGAGCAAGTACAATTTTGCAGGCATCTTAGTGATTTGCTAGCAATAAAATGGACAAGCAGATAACAAACCTACCTCCAGATGTTCAAGAATGTATGGCGGGTTGGTCATACCAACCCTCAACATGCAACCAGTTGGGATAACTTCGACTAACTGCCACAGAAGTTCAGGTAAGGAGCTTCCGATATCACGTCCATAAGCTCCAGTGTCTTCACTTGTCAACCAAATTTCCACCACACCCTCTGAATAATGAAAAAAGAGTTAGGTCTTTGAATGTTTTTGGCAACAACGATGTGAAGTATACAGAAGTTTCAACAAACCATCAAACGACTGTTTTGCCCTGTCCACAATTTCAGAAACAGGATAGCTTCCCAAATTTCCTCTTGCATGTTTTGTTTTGCAGTATGTGCAAGCGTTTAAACACCTTAAAAAAGAGAATGTAACAATAATGCAGTGAATTTAAAATACAAACATTGCTTAGCAGTTTTGAACGTTTCATTCACTTGAATAGTGTGTTACATATTTCACCAACAAATTAGTAAAAAAAACAGGAATTACCCAGTATTGATGCTAATGATTTCAATAAGTGGATTTCGACGAATTTTAGGCAAAGACAGAGCAGCTCCCCCAGACTTCTTTCCATTAACTTTCTTTTGACCCAACAATCGAACACTGTTTCCTGGCAATCACAATGTATGTGGAGGTTTATTACTAATTTCACATGTATAAGATATGTTGCAACCAATAAATCTCATACATTACAGGAATAATGGTAACATGTCTTGTTAAAGGGACAACACCTAACTGAGTGCATCTACAAAAGATTTACCTTTCAATGTTTCTTCCACCACCTCAACAACCCGATCAATTTGTTGAACTCCAATCATTGATAAGCCTTTGATATATTGTTGACGTGGGGCACCTTGTGGAACACAACCAGCAACCACTACTTGCTTGCCAAGCTTTTGTCCTTTTCTATGACAAACAAAGGAAAACATTTAGGTTTGCTCTTTTCAAAGTTTAGATTAACTGGGATAATTGTGCAGTAAAACTGTTTTTCAATCTATTGCCAGAATAAAAAAGTTACTAGCAATTAGAGTGATAACAGTCCAACTCACTCGATCATGTTTCTGAAATGATCTTCAGCAGGATTCTTCACGGTACAGCTATTCAGTAGCCACAAGTCTGCATCTTCGCAATGATCTGTACAGATTTGAACAGAGATTTTTAAAGCTCTTTTGTCAGGGTACAAAAAAATTTCACCATGACGGTTTTCTTAGCCACTTTACCAGCAGAAGATAAACATTTTTTAAAAATGGTTAGTTGAATCTACATATACCCTAAACATAAAAAACAGACCTAAATGTAATACCTGTAATACTGTATCCGTAAGCAGCAAGTTGTCCTGCCATATACTCGGAATCGGATGAATTGTGAGTACATCCCCAAGTCTTGAGGTAAATGCTCTCACGGGCAGGTGCATTGCTGGGAAAAAAGAAATTTGATATGCATAGGTTGATCAGGAAAACAATCAAAGAACTAATGTAAATGCAGTAAAGACAAAATCAGTGTACCTCAACAACTTATCTTGATTTTTCTGTTCTTCTTTCTCCTCTACATTGTTTTGAATCGTATTCCTTTTGTTTCTGGCACTTTGGGAATGTGGCAAAATTAGTGCTTTTGCTGATTGCAGCCTTGCTTCAAATGTGGCAATGTCTTCAATATCATCTAACACCTCAACGCACTCAGATGGCATGTTGCAGTTGCAGCAGTTTTACAGTCGATACCTATTTCCTTGTGTTGAGTTAAAAGGCTAAAGCACAATAATTTGAGATACAAAAATGAACTAAGTTATATTAAACTTTGGGAAGCATTATGGTCATGCTGATTTAATACCACAAATAGATGTTAATACAAACTTTAAATGTATAAAACAGTGTGTAAAACAAAATATACATGTCATCACAATTTGTATCATAAACAAATAGACTAAAAATGCAAAATAATAATCACTCCTCATACTTTACTTTTAAGATAGTAAACCTTATGCAAAAGATCATCAAATAGCATACAATACTATTTTATCTTTTGTTTCAGGCTTTTTGGAGTCAAAGATTTACATGCAGATAACAAAACATGTTGTAAAAAAACTGTAAATGGTAACTTTTAAGCGCTGTGCAACGACAACAGGGTTATGCGACATTTAAAAACATTACACATAGAACAAAACAAAATCCCAACACCAAAATACAGTGCGATTATTTAGGCACTAACTTGTAGAAATATAAAATTTTGGTTTATACTTAACATAACCTAAATAAACTATATTTTTGTAACATTTGGTCACAGTGAGATGTTATCATGACATCTAAACAATCAATATGTATGTAAACAATAAAATATAAATCTGGACGACATTATATATTAAGTTTAAAACTTTGGAAGATATAAGTTAAAATGTCACTTTTGTTAAAAAAGGGTCAAAATGTCACATGTAGAGGGAAAAAAGAAAAACTTCACTTTCTCATGTTTACGTTCAAGTCCCTTGGACTAACTGTTTTCAGTTCATTTGTTCTGCTGTCAATCACCAGCCTGACATTATTCTGCAAATGACTACTGTGATATCCGCCAGCCGGATATTTCTCGGCCATTTTCTTGGCATCAAAAGCTGTGGAGATGTCAAGAGGTTGGCTTTGACTTGCTCCTACTGGTGGGCTGTACATTCTGCCGCCAGTTTCCATAAGCTCTCTGCCAGACACATACCGCCAGTAGGGAATGGGATTTTTCTCAAAAAACGTCGACTGTTTAGGGGTGGCAGCTAGCCCAAAATATTTTTGGTAGTTATGTGCCAACTCATTTTCAACAAGATCAGGAATAAAACTGTTTTGTCTGATAGGGACATAACTTGGCATGGGAATGGAAACAGGAGTTCGCTCTTTTTCTTCCATCTTGTGCATTATGTGGTTCAGTTTTCCATCTACTGCTTTAAGATACTCCATCACATTACCACCACTTCGAGGATCAATATTCAAGGGTTGAGGAGCTGAAACTGGTCGGTGTCTTTTTACATTTTCAGCATCGGCTTGCAAGTATCTTTCATTTTCAAACCACTTTGCATAAGAAAGGTCATTTTCTTTGGCATTCATTGTTGGGTCATCTTGCAATTGCATTGCTTCATGCGCTAAACTGTTTTTTATGTCATGTAGCAGATTTCGGGTTGTGGAACTTGATGCTTGTTTTTCAGATTTGTTAATTGAGTCGTACCATGACACACCTTTCATATTTTGTTGCTGTCTGTGCAAAAATTCCCTGGCTTTCAAGATTCCATCCTCCTCTTTTTGCCAGGCAGCTTTTGGATATTCAGGTGCAGAAGAGGAATCTGAACTCTTTCGACTTACTGAAGGGCCTACATTGACCTGATTTGTACCTAGGTCTTCCAACTGCAGTCGGTCTCTTGAGGATTTTAAATCCCCACTTCTGAGGGTTTGGACATTTTTTTGCAGTGTTTCTTGTTGTTGCTTTAGCTTTTGAACCTCTTCTTCTAAAGCAGATTTGAAGGCAAGGAAATCTTTTACTTCATCTCTTCCCTTGGCAGCCGCATGATGTACATCCTTTTCAATGAGATCCCTTTCTTGTGACTCCATTTTTTCTCTGCGGCTTTGTAGCTGTTGCTGTTTCCAGTTTACCATGTTCTTGTCATTTTCCAGTTCAGCAATGGAAGATTTATATTGCCGCTGCATTCGTTCCAATTTGGAATCATTTTCCGATGCAAGTTTTGTCATTTGCATTTCCAGATCATTTTTCATCTGTTTCTTTAACACTTCTACTTCCCTTTGGTAAGTAGTTTCATTACTTTCACGCAACTTTTTCATGCGCTGGTTGTGCAACTCTAGGATTTCATGTACATCTTTTTCATGCTCCTCATAAAGTGATTGTGATTTATCACCCAAAATGTTTCTCAAACTCTGGTCATATTCATCCCCAATTGAAACAGCTTTACCTTGAGACAAAACCATTTGCTTCTCTCTATCTTTCTGCTCAAGTTCTAAGCGAACTTTCAAAGAATTCAAACTTTCCTCATGTAGTTTCTTTATAGTTTCTAATTGCTCCGTTTTCTGTTTCTGAAGTTTTAGCCTGAGATCTTGTTCAGCAGTTTTTAATTCATCATCATGCTTTCGATGTATTTCATGGAGTCTTTCTTTTCGATGGTTCAACAGTCGTTCATTTTCTTCCTCAATTTCTGCTTCAACTTCTTCCTGGAGATGACTTTCTTTGGCAATCATTTCCTTGGCATCTATTTCAGTCTTACTTTTATGTATTCTTTCATCACTCTCTTTCTTTAATCGCCCAATTTCAGCATTTGCTTCTCTTTCCAGCCTTTCTTTCATTGATGCAATTTTTTCAGACTGCTCCTCCTTTAACTGTGCTACTTCTCTCTCCAAATCAGTTTTCCAGTGCTTTTGCATTCTTTCAAGAGTTTGCGATTTTTCCTCTTCCAACTTTAGTTTTTCAATGTCAATCTCTTTTTCCATTTTTTCTCTGTAGTCGGATATCCTCAGTTTCTTCTCCAGTTTTATGTTGGTACTGTCTTCCTCAGTTAACTTCTCATTTATGGAAGAGTTTTCAGATTCAGTGGTATCAGAATCTATTTTGGAATCAAGCTTCCCATATAAACGTTGTTCTGCAGCTTTTGCAGCTGCCTTACCTGGTGCAGATGTCTCTTGTTTCTTTGTGTCTTGCAATGGCAAATTTTCTTCAAACTTTACACTCTTCTGTTTTTCAATTGGAGTCAACTTTTCAACCTCCAATAGGTTTGCTTCTGGTGTGTACTTGCCATCTTCACTGTCCAAGTCATTTGAGTTGGAGGAAATATTCATCTTAGCTATATCATCGCCACCACTCTCTTCTTCACCTTCCTCTTCCTCTGATATATGATATTCAAGAGCTGACTGTTCAAGGTCCTGGGTCTTCATTTTCTCTAAATTTATTCTTCCAATATCGGATGTACTTGCAAGAGAACTTCCGGTTAGATGCAAAACATCAGGCTGTGGTGAAAGTCCTGGTGATACTGGAGAACTAGTCATCATTTTTGTAGATCCAAGCCCCTTTAATGGAGCAAGACTGCCCAAAGGTGACTGCAAACCCATCGGTGCATCAATTGATTTCAATGGATTTAAAGGTTTTAATGAGCTTTGTAAAATTGGTATTTCACCACCTCCTTTTTCCCCTTTTGCTTTTTTCTTTTTAACCCCTTTCTCCTTTTTCTTTTTCTGCTGAGTACTGGGTTGTATTGCAGGTTTTGTAATTTGCTTCTGTCTCTCCTCAGCCACCATGTTTCGATAAAACTCGTCACAAGGGTGATCCCAAATGCTGTCTCCTGTTTCAAAATTAAAGTAGTAAATGTCCCCATTAGTATCTTGACATGGTTTCCAATGATTTGGAAGGGGGGCATTAATTCCCTCTCGGGCAATCCATAATAAGTTTGGTTCTTTCAAAGGATCCAAACCAATAACTCTGGCATATTCATGAATTTCCTCTTCCATGGGAACATAATTTTCATCATAATCTTCCTCCAAAATAACTTGCTCATTCATATTTGCAAATAAATCCAATTTCTACAGCTTTAGAAATAAATCATTGAAATCTTAAATAGAATTCTAAAGCAATTTGTAGAACAACCTACATCAGTGACAGGTACAAAAAAGTTTATAGCTTAGTTAGAATGCACCACCAACTTTAGTAGCTTTCTGTTAACAGAGTCAGCAATTTATAAGAATGTTCATTTTATCTATGTTGAGAAGAAAGCCACCTGAATGTACTGTGCTCATGATAAGTGCACTATTGGACTATCTGTCTCATTGCAGTTACATGGATAAATGTTTTTGATGTGTTATTATGATCAATCTATTCATTTCACTTGGTTAGAGCAATGCTGCCGAAGATTCTTGCTCAGAAAAATAGAAGCAACCCAACCTTATGCATTATAAAAAGTACATTGAATATAATAGTTTGTTTTTATTTCCTTATTTACGTGGTTCTAAAGATTTTAGCGCTGTCAATCTGTTTGATGCTGACAATTTAGTGGCAGACTCCAAAAAAATTTAGATTAAGTATAGCTTGTGTTCCATGCTTAGTATGCATTCCATATATGTCTGTCTAAAGCGTATATTTAGAATTTGCCATGAACCCCTTAAAAACACTTTGTGAGCCTCTAGATGTCCACAGACCATCTGTTGAAAGCCACTGCCTTAAGTACTGTTTGACTAAACTGAAGTGGGGCCAGCGGCCAGGTAAATACAAGAGATTATGTCTTAACAAATGAGTAACAACAAGAAATTTAAAAAATATTTCTCGAGAATCTAAAAATTCATGTTACTATTTTTAAATCAGCCAGGCTACAAATATTTTTTTACCAAATTTGAAAAAATGTTACATTTTTTTAACATTAAAGCTTTAACTAGTGTTAATTTTTTTTTTGAGAATTTCCCTTTTTTTGAGAATTGAAACCTAAAATTAAGGAGAATCGTCAACAATTTCTTGACTGTTAAAACAAATGTTTTCTGACAAAAGTGCAGAAACAAGGCAGAAAAAATAAACATTTAAATTTTCGGAAACACAGAATTTATGCTCAAAGAGGACACAAAATTATAAAGCACCCAGACAGCATTTCGTTCAGGATTTATAATGTGCAAATATTTAACTGGATTCAGAAAGGTTGATTTCTAGAATTCACAAAAAAATTCGTTGGCAACGTTTTAAGGGATAACAGTAGCTTGCAGTAAATTGCAAATTAAGTAAACATACCTACTTGCGCGATTGTAAACCTTTTGATTCGACAATCAAGCATAGCGCAACACAGTGACCGGTATTTTTTCAGCACAAATAAATGCAACACGGCTGATATATGCAGTATTTATCCAGTTCTAGCGAATATCCGTGTGCCAGCCAACATGACAACAGCACAAAACTATTGCGCAGCGTATAGGATCACCATCACCACTAAATCTAAGTTCTTCTTCAAATCGTAGCCAAACGAGCTCATAGATCTCGATTAACACCGATTCAGACAACAACGCTTTTTCGCCAACAACCAAATTGGGTTACAGATATTTTTAGACGTTACTGGTTCTGCAATCCAATTCCGTATTGTTGAAAGCTCGTTTCGAATCAAATTACACATGAATTCTGACAGTAGCCTACTTTTCTTTTGGAAAACAAGGGCTAATATTAAATAGACCCATGATTGTACTCGCCAGAACCGTGCATGATATATTGATTTCGTAATTTGTCTGTTAGTAAAATTACAACAGTCGACAATATGTTGTGATAATTTCGCTTTCGCGCGCACAAAAACAGGAAATGGCTGCAAAGTGCAAAGCCCCTATTGTTGAAACTGGGCAAAATGTTAAAAAGGCTCAACATTGCTTCAAAGTCACCGAGGCAGGAAAATTAACTTTAAATGCTGAAAATCTCCCTAGAGACAGATATGACAACATTTGGGCAACATGGATGGATCCAGCTGATAGAAAAATAATGGTAGGTGCATCACAACCACCACCAAAAAGGAAACCCTACCCAACTTTGTAGGGATTAAATAAATATTTAAGGAAGGTTGTTAGCTATGATATGTTAACACTAAAAAGTGAGAAGTCGGTGCGAGAGTCATATATATATATGCAATGCACAAAAATATTGTACTTCGAAAAATATTTAAAAAGCTTTTCCATCAACTTGGTAACAAAAGGACTTTGCAACCTCAGAAAGAAAATAAGCACAGAAGTCGTAATTATTTCATTGCTTTTGATTTCTCGGCATTTGGGTCTACGACTTGTGCAGTTGGTCAAAATGCCCTTGGACCGAGTTTGTAGACCAAGTCCCAAACGGTAATCTACCTTACGACTAAATTATTAGCGTTTGCTAGAGTCACAGGTAGCCATGCAATTAAGTCTGTAAAAACGGACTCCCGACGACAACCACTGACTGAAGGGTCCCAACACTTAGTTTACAAACCGCGGACAATTTGGAAACCTTGGAATTTGGAACCGTGAACAGTTTTTTTAACTGTGAATTAAGGAATCTGTCCGAACTGCCAATCATGTCTGGTATAGGATGGTGGGATTAGGTCAACGGCCAAACCACGCCCCTGCTTGTGGGCCACATCTTTCTATTTCATCACTGCTGCTGTTAAAAGTGTTCAGCGTAATAAAATATTTTTAACACCAGATGACGCTGTTTTCAATGACATATTACCAAATATGTTACCACGTTAGGATTTATTAGCGGTCGTTTGTTTCAATTTTTCACATGTTTAATTTAGAAAATATCATAGTGGTTTTAGAATTGTTGTTAAGTTTTCAAAAATAATCATTCTTGAACTATTTTAACATTTTATGTTGATAAGTTTTTTGTGCCGTCACCATCACACGTGAGTCGTACTCGTGACGTAATGCACGTTAGCAAACGTCTGAGCATGGGGATCCTGCATGTATGCTTGATGAAGTAAAGAGTAATCGTGAAAGGTATTTAGGAGTTGCCCTTTTATCCATACGGTGCTCTGAGTGCTGTATCAATTCGGTTATCATTTCAAGTTTTTAACAAGGGTTGCGGTAAAACAGTACTGTTTTGAGCGGGCAACTCTAAAATACGCAATCTACGCGATCCACGCAATCTAGCCTAATTCAAAGCAATCCAGCCAAGTTGAATGGATTAGGCACACATCTTGGTTTAATTCAACACAATCTGGAATGCCCAAGTTAGGCAGGGCAACTTTAAAATACGCAATCTATGCACACCTGGGCATTCCAGATTGCGTTAAGTTATACCAGGCTTTTGCCTGAATTGCGTTTGATCAGTCTAGTTTGTACAGAATGCGTGCCTAACCTGTTCCTAGACTGAGTGCCTAACCTAATGAGGTTGAACTAAACCAGGCTGTGTGCCTAATCTACTCAAATTGCTTCAAATTAAAACAGATTGCGTAGATTGCGTGGATTGCGTAGATTGCGTATTTTAGAGTTGCCCGTTTTGAGCTGATTGTTGAGTTTTAGTCAGCGTTGTAAACTTGTGAATGCTTTGTTGGAGTGGGATTTTTTAATTCTATTGTATTTATTGCATGTAAGATTTGGTATAGTCCTTTGTTGGAGACAAACACATTGCCGATAAAAAAGTATGAATTTTGCTGACAGAAAAAAGTGTTTGTGGATAATTAGAATTTTCTTATTTATATGCTATAATCTCAATCCCTTGGTCCAATTTTTGTGTAATTCAAACATGCCTAAAACTTGTTTTTAGGAACCTTTTTTTCTCCAAAAATGTACATATTTGAATGATGTTTACAGATTTTGTGCAAAAAAGTAGTGAAAATGACTTTTGTGTCTGTGATGTTAAAATATTTATGGGGGTGGTTAGTTAGTGCGTGTTTTAATTGACGGTCAACTGATTATGAGCATGTACATTCAGGTATTGTTTTGCCCATCTTATATAAAATAAAGCAAACTAACAATGTCATGTGTTGTACAGATTAAACTGACTTGAAAAAACTGTTTAAAATTTAAATTTTACGACTTAATATGTCTGGCAAAGATAATGAATTTAAGACTGTCAAAGCAAAGAAGAGAAAATCTACGGACAAACCAATGGAAACTTTGGATATTAGTGATGCTAAAAGACCAAGTTTTCCTCCACTTTCTGCAGACAAGTCAGCCAGTGGTCAGAAAAATTTGCGCAGAATTCCTGTTCCAGCCAACCGCTATACCCCCTTGAAGGAAAACTGGATGAAACTATACACCCCTATTGTCGAACATCTAAAATTGCAAATTCGATTCAATTTGAAGACTCGAAATGTTGAAATTCAAACGTGTAAGGAAACTGTCGAGGTTTCAGCTTTGCAAAAAGCTGCAGACTTTGTCAAAGCTTTTATATTAGGTTTTTCTGTCGATGATGCATTAGCACTTGTCCGATTAGATGATTTGTTTCTGGAATCCTTTCAGGTGACTGATGTTAAGAGGTTAAAGGGTGATCACCTTTCACGAGCGATTGGTAGAGTTGCTGGATCTGGAGGAAGGACAAAATTCACAATTGAAAATGTCACAAAAACTAGAATCGTGTTGGCTGACATAAATGTTCATATTTTGGGGTCATATCAAAACATTCGATTGGCAAGAAATGCAATTTGTAATTTAATTTTGGGTAGCCCACCCTCAAAGGTCTATGGAAACATGCGTGCTGTTGCAAGTAGAACTGTTGAACAATTGTAATGTATTGTTGTCATTAAAACACAGAATATGATCTCATGCCATATGTAATAAGATTGTAAAAAATGCTACAAATTATGGATGATTTGCATTACTTTTTTTTTAAACTGTGTCTTAGCTGGCATTAAAGTGCTGTGATTTGACTTGGCATTGTAAATTTGCTCCAGAAAACTAAACAAAGCCACAAGTATAGGAGAATTACTGTTCTGTTTCATGTACCTCTTTAGAAAGGGAATTTAGGTGATCATATGCACTGAAAAAGAAGAACATCAAAAAATATGGGGCAATCTCAGTCAACGACAAGTGGCAATGAAAAAGAAGACTTTACATTGTATCTGACAGATCAAGAATCAAAAAATCTGGATACACTAATAGGAGATGGTGCTAAAGAATCCTTACCAAGTCAATTGTCCAGGCTACAGGTATTACATTATTGACCTTTGGTTTATCCCCATTTAATTTTGTTTTTCCACACTGCTTGATCATGTGAATATTGTGGAAACTAAAGATCCATTTTAAGGTGTGAGGTCTGGAAATAAAAATTTATATTGCATTGCTACAGTTAAAAGACTTAACCGATTTGCACAACTATCTCTAAAAGTTTTGTTAATCCTGCACAAAAGCAAAAATCCTAAAAAGTAATACTTCATATTAAAAGTCTGTCTTGTACACTGCTTTGTTGATTTTGTTGCAGAGTCATTTTTCTAAGATGTTGCCTTCTGAGGTTGTGAAAGGAATAGTTCTCACTCTGCAAATGAAATGCAATAATGCACCAAAATCTTCCATTCTGGTTCTTAAGCAAGAAATAAGCAAGCTTATTTTGGGATATCAAAGTGACCGAATCAGTTTTGTGTATGATGCCCTAAGTTTTGATAACTCTTCAGTTGCACTCCCCACATTCAAAGAGGTATTAACCTGCTCGCTATAAAGTTGTTTAAATAAGTTAAACTTTTTTGACAGGAACATGAAGGTAGTTTTTACAAAATTTAAAAGAATTGTTTGTGTTATATTGTACATATGTCAGGAATTTTGTGGTATACTTTTATTTAGTTTGGGTGAACCCCATTTTTAACATTAATTTAGTTTATTAAAGGTTTATTGAAGTCCCTGTCAAATCATGCTTCATCCAAAATATTTGGAGTCCAAGACGTTTTATGCCAACATTTTTTCGAATTAACTGTATCAAACAGGGAAAATATCCAAAGGAATGAATTTGAATCATTAATTCAAAATTCAAGTGTCCTGGCCGAGTTGATTTCGGTTGGCACAAGATTTCTGTTTTTGAACACCTTCAAACCTGTTACAAGAGTAAGTGAAGCTGTTTTAAAACATAAGATTGCTAGCTTTATCAAACAAAATGCTCAATTAAACTTGACAGAGGTATACAATTACAGGATGTGCAAGGTACTGTTCCATGTCTTTTACCTGACATCGAAACCCTGCCTCAGCACAATTTGACTTCAACCAACACACTGTTGGACACTGCACATGTGATTTTCTTAAACAGCAAACTGCCAGTGGACTTGCAATCAAAATGGAGATTTTTGTATTCCGCAAGGCTACAAGGAGAAAGCTTTTCAAGGCTAAGCACCCAAATAGTGAACAAGGGTCCATTGCTAATACTGGTCAAAGACCAGGGTGGAAATATCTTTGGTGGCTTCGTGCCAACCAATTTGACTTACAGTTCACAGTTTCAAGGTATATACATGGCAATTTTCTTTTAAAAGCACTTTAGTTATATGCATAATTAATGACCACTTTCGATTCACAGGTACCCCACACAGCTTTCTTTTTACTATTTCACCAAACATGGAAATTTTCACAACTACTGGATTCAATGATCACTATGTGTATTTTAACACCAGGCAGGAAACAATGCCAAATGGTTTTGTATGTGATTTGTCTCATTTTTGACACATGGTAATTTTGAAAAAGTACCTAAATTTTTATTTATAGTGAGTTGCGATAAACATTTTCCTGCGATGAAATTTTTAATTTTCCCAAATTAATGTTAGTGTTTATTATATTTCCTAAATTTAAGTTTAACATACTTTAAAACAGGGAATGGGGGGACAGCATGAATACTTTGGACTTTGGCTGAGCTCTGAGTTTGGAAAAGGTCACAGCAAGGCAAAGCCCACTTGCACAACATACAAAAGTCCACAACTTTCGTCTTCTGAAGAGTTTTTAATAGACACTGTCGAAGCCTGGGGCCTGGGTGAAGAACCCCAAGAAGAAATGGATAGTGATGAGGTTTGTGTCAAGAGTAAAAGTGATAGTATTTAATATTTGGCGCAACTGTACACTGATGCAAATTTGAATTCTTTTGTATGCTGTTAACTGTAAGCTTTACCTTAAAACAATTTTGTGCTACAATTTTTGCAAATTGTTATGTACCAATCTTTTTTACCTTTGTAATATCACTGAATATACTCTATACCTTCCTGTGCATTGTTTAAAACCTTTGTTCAATAATGATCACCAGTTGCAGTTTTGCCATTCTGTCAATGCATGTCACATACTAAATGCTTTGCTGTTTCAGGAGGGAATGACAAGTGTGATTGACAAGCACCCCGATGCTGTTGCAATATTGCAAATTGCAGGAAAAGAAAGGGTTAGTGAAGGTTATAGGGAAAGCGAAAGATCATCAACTATGCCGGAAACTACTGAACTACACCAACCTCGTGATCCTATGGATTACTGATGATTTTATATCATTTTCCGTATGTGCAATTTTTTCATGACTTATATAGTATACTTTCATTTCAGCAAATATGTGTGTGTATTTTTACTGTATTTTGATGTACTAATTGTGCAATTTGACTATTTGAGGCACGAACACAGAATTTAGTTTTGGCAGATATTTTACTACCATATTGTTGTGTGTGTAAAGCATATGCTTGCTTAAGCGTGTTGCATACCAATTCACAGTTTTTGACATGTTCGATATATTGTCACCTCAGTGTTTGTGAAGAGCATCTTGATCACAAATGTTGTGTGGAGGCTCATAGTAATGGGCCCCCTTAAAGGGTACATATGCTGTTTTTCCCAATAATTGCTTTTGCAAGACAAAAATTTGAATCTGATATGTGGCTCAACTTAGCCACTGTGTAAAATTACCTTCATAGTACATGCAGTGCTTGGCCAACATTACATTATGATGAACAAATTTTTAGGCGGGTATCATTATTGTTGTGAGAATTATCAAACACTTTCTTCCTATAATATGCAAGTTTTTCATTTGTATACACCTTGCAGAAAGGTCCAAACCAAAAACATTCCAGTTTTTAGGAGCCAAAATGAAGGCAAGATGCAGTGCTCAGCCAAACAGACCACCAGCAGTTTTGTCCAAAAAACTTTTGTAGTGCAACTTAAATAGTTAGTTTAGTGATAAACCAAATACTGCCTAATGCAAAGTCTACAACAGGATATGTATAAACTCAAGATATAGGGTAATAACTTTCTACAGGGTTTTTGCACCAAACAAGTAACGGAGGGTCTAGTAAATCTGCACATATACTCGAAGATACATTACAACTGGTAAAATGAGTTATTTAATTGTGATCTTAAATCAGAATGACATAAATAATGGAACTCATGATAAAAAATTGGTTTTCAACGTAAACATATTCAGCAAAGTTGGTTGATTTCTTGAACTGCTAACAGTTTTACAATTCACTTCCTTCATTCAGCAAGTTTCAAAAAAAATTGACAGGAACAAAGCTCTCTTTTATTGGAGTTAAAACACAATCAACTGTAAAGCTGCAGCATGAAATACCAGAAGCAGCACATATTCATGATATAGAAGTGTGCAGCAAATAACTACTCCTACTCCCATTCAGTTGTTCCTGGTGGTTTTGATGTCAGATCATACAGAACCCTTGACACGCCAGGAACCTTTTCAATTTCTTTTACCATCTCAGTAATAACTTCATTGGGAATATCTTTGCCTGGGTATGCAGCCAGTCCTGTCATAAAATCTTTGGTTATAAATGGCCGCAGAACAATGGATCTTTGGCAGGAGGGCTCGCGAACAAAGATGTCTCGATCGAAATGAAGCGGCAGTAAAACAACTGGCATCTGAAAAACGAAAATTTTGAGTGTAAAGCAAAATCATTCTAATCATTATTTCAGAGTGACATACTTGACTAATTTTGTTGTAAACATTGTGTTTTGTAAGAATCTTATCAGCCACAAAGTCACATTGGCGTAAAGTTGCCAACACATTGAATGATAGAACAGTTGGAGTGACATCCTGCAAAGACAAAACAAGTTTAGGCACCAAACAAATAATAAATGCCCCAACCTGGTAAACCCTCAAAACATTATGAAAAGAGTCAAACAGTATATAGAAACAACCACACATTTCCTTAGTAGTTAAAAAAAATGGGTGGTAACCAAGATGTAAAGCTTTTTATTGCGGCAACAAAATGTATGCATACATATCTACACCATTTTACTCACCTGAATTTGATCGGTCACTGCTGGCCCATAAATGTAAGCTACCCTGTTTACTGAATGACATATCCTTGGTATCATTTTGGCAAGAAAGAACAAAACTTCCCAGTCAGGTTTTTCATTGTTTGATGACAGGCCCACAACATATCCATATGTCCGGCAATCTCCCTAGTAAACAACAAACATTGGTTGTAACCAGTGGTGGAATTATTATTTTTCAGGTTCTCTTACTATCACAGTCTTTACTAGCAAACGTATTTAAGAACTTCCAAGAACTTTTGAATCCCATCCTTGGTTGTAAGATGATAGCTGTTGTCCAAATAAAAACATACTGACCTGTACCCCAACTGTTTTGATTGGCAGCAATGTAGCTTTCATTGGAAATCTTTCTGTGTAAATTCTAAGTTTCTCTCGCTCTTGATCAGTAGAAATTACTGCATGGATTTTCTGAGAAAAAACACAAAAATAAATCAAACATCACTTCGGTTTTGAATAGAGAAGCAACTTACTTGTAGTAGAGCATGTGGCTTGCTGATTGAGTTACTGTAACTTGCAATAATGCGAAGCATAGTTTGGGTGTGAGAAAAGTCTGCACATTGAAAAATTTCCTCAGCACAGATGACACGAATGGCCAACCCAGGCCCTGGAAATGGGTGTCTAAATGAAGAAAGACACTATTGGTCGTTGTCTTTTTCACACAGCAAAATGAAATGAAATGTTTTTGGAAAAGTTGACAACTGCTTAACATAAAGATTTTCTGTTATATTTTTTGGTGTAACTGAACAACAGTATTAAACACCAGGATGCTTCAGTTTATACCTCATCAGGACTTCGTTGGGCAGGTTTAGCAGCTTTCCCAACTTTCTTACTTCATCTTTGTGAAAGTCCTTCAAGGGCTCCAAGATGCGACCCTTTGCTCTGAGAGCTCTGACAAGTTCAGTGTCATTGTGATGCGTTTTAATTGCATCTGCATTTGAGCTGGCAAGACTAGAAGCTGACTCTATTAAATCGGGTCTGAGGGTTCCTTAATGCAAAAAATGTTTGTTAAAAAAAGTATATATTGAAAAAACAAATCATTTATCGTACTACATATGTGGCTTAGAAACAGTTTGAGCACATACATAATATGGGCAAAAAAATCTGCAAAAAAAATTCAAAAAAATAGAAAGCAAGGTGTTAGTGTTACCTTGTGCCAGATAACAATCATCAATTGAAATCTCCAGTTCTTGTGCTTCAAAATCAACAACATTCATAAAAGTGTCACCAATGATTTTTCGTTTTTCTTCAGGATCTAACGTTTGACAAAGAACTCGACTAACAATCTGAAAATATTGGAAGGGGAGTAATGATTAAATTACATGCAACTACATTCCTCTACAAAATAGGCTTATTAGTTATTACCCAACATAGAATTTATAGAATAAGTAAGCACAGCACGGTATATATAAAATAATCAGAGTATGCTGTTGGAGGGACATTGTTCACAAAAAATATGAAAATAATTGACACTTACTGTATTTTATATAACGCCGAAAAGTAAACTTGCTTAGCTTTAAATACACATTTAGAAACACTTTGGGATAGCGAGAAAGTGTTTAAAGGTTGACACAAAAAAGCATGCACATATAACCTTTCGTTTTGCTCCTTTTGGATGTTTGACATTGAGAGTAGTAGTGCTGTTGTAAAATATGTTTCCAGCATTTATAAGTTTGACTTCAATTCCACGGCTTTTTAAAGCTTTGACCACATTTTGTGACTCATTTTTTCGCATGAAACCATTGTCTACATGCAATGCTATAACCTATGACAAATGTAATGAACAATTATTATTAACGCTGTATACAAAATGTAGCTGGTGTATTTTTAAAACACATCTGATTGATGCTATGTTCAAATAATATCATTGTTACTACTATTTTATGTTAAAATTTATAAAACACCTACATTACCTGGCTTGGTTTTAGTGCTTTGTAGCACAAAGCTGTTAGAACAGAGGAATCAACACCTCCACTCACAAGCACCAAAACTTTGGAAGTACCAACAGTAGATTTTATCAAATTCAGACAGGATTCTTCACGGCTTCCCACAGTGTAGGTTGGCTTCAAGCCTTTAAAGAAATGGTTTGGTTAATTTGAATGGATAAAATGGAAAAGTATATACAAGTACTCACCAGATATGCTGTAAAGAAAGGTTTTTAAAATTTGTTTTCCATTGTCAGTCAGATCAACTTCAGGATGAAACTGCAATCCATACAATCTTCTGCTCTCCTTTGCAATTGCTGTGATCAGATTACCTAAATTAAAACAAAAAGGTTGGTAAAATTGTATTTTATAAAATATATTTTTAAAAAGGTTAGGCCTGTCCAATCTTCCAATTGCACAGGTCATATACGCCAACAAGACAACACCATGGATGCAAATGTTATGGCACCTAACAGGGAGTGATGTAACGGCTTGAAAGAAAACCAAACAAATATCACTTTTGCATCTGTGATTTCCATGCTTATCGTTTAAAAGTATTGAAAGCTAATGTGCACCCAATGCAAGAAACTTTTTCAATAAATAAACCTTGCTGATGTACAAGGTATTTTATATGGGCTGAGAGCCCTGCTTCAGGTCAACAAAGACTACAACTGCAGTATTCACCTGATTTGGCAACAGCATTAAATCCAGGGGCAACAGTTTTTACTGAGTCGCCATGAGTTAACAAAACAGATTGAATATCGGATTCCAGATCTCTAAAAAGTGCACAACTTCTTTCAACAACTGTATCAAATTGTCCGTCTTCTCTGACAGCTGAAGTCTCAACAACTCCACCGAAATGCTGATTCATGAGTTGCATTCCATAACAGATTCCCAACACCGGAACATGAAGATTAAAAATTTCTTGATCAACAGCCATTGCCTCTGGTAAATGTACAGATGCGGGACCACCAGAAATGATGATGCATTCAAATCCAGCATCCTTGAGTTTACTTGCTGGGGTTTGCAAAGGCAGAAGTTCAGAATGTACACTCAGTTCTCTTACTTTTCTGTCAATGACTTTTCCATACTGTGACCCTGCATCCAATATCACTACTTTGGCCATTTTACATGTGTGTGCCAAACATTAATCAATCTACAGCTATCAAGAGAAAGGGTAAAATCAAACATTGGTTTAAAGCACCTAATAGCACTTTAATTTAATGCACATTTGTATGGTAAGTTACTACACATTTTTTTAAGATATTTTTTTGCTATCTCTAAAACAATTCGAATGTAAATTTCACAACATTCAATTTGAATCCACGAGTTCAATCATAAAATGTACCAAAAAAACAGAAATTTTCTACATTGCACATTCTTAAGTTTAGACAAGCAAGAACCAATGTTTTATATCACAATTTTTGTCTTTGATTTCTTGCACTTTTCTAAACAAAACAGGCTGAACAAAAAATAAACATTACTGCCATGTTTGTTTGATGACATACTAAATTCTATGCAAATACGCTTACAGTTAAACGATACACAAACAAATGGTTAACTACCATCACCTTTGAAAAGGTTCCAAATGTATGTGTTTTTTTTTAGATAACTACCAACGACAGATAGAGTCCAATGCTAAAGATAAATTTCCTTAAGCAAAAAACTTCACTCCTTCTTCACCAATTAACTCAGCTTTTCCTCTTGACTGCAAGGTAGAAAGTGCTTTAAGTAACAACCAATCATCCAGTCCATGAAATGGCTCAGTGGTTGTTTGTGGTCCCTGTGTTAATTCATGCAGTGTGCAGACAGTGTTTAAGGAACCTGTTTTTGATGCCCAGCTGTAAATGATGTCTGCCCATTGTTCGATCGTTTTCCAATATATCACACAGGATGTTTTGCCTTTGTCATCCCACAGTACATTTCCTTTTCTGCATAAACTTTCCAGCACCTCCATAACCCCCTCTTTGGGTAGTTTTCTTTCGATTGCTTTGTTACAAAAAAGTGGGGATGTCAATGCATCAGCAACCCTTAACTTTAATAACTTGTTGTGTTGATGATATTCCAAAACCAAAGTACACCAAGCTTCAATCTGTTTTGCTTTTGTGTCCGCATTCTTTTGAATTGTAAAAAATGGTGGAAAGTCATATTGCCATGGCCAGTTGAATGTTGTCGAAGCAGACATTGTATTTTTTTAACTTAGTCAAACGTTTACAACATTTCAAACCATCTGCAAAGCATTTGTTAAGGATGGCATCGATACTTAATAACTTACTTAATAAATTCAGACAACAACAAACACAAAAAATAGTTTAACATCCCAAACGTTTCAGAATGTCGCGAAAACGTTTCTTTCATACTGCATGTTACTTTTTAAATCCCAAATTGACACAACCAAACGACCCCTAGCTGTCAACAGACACTTGGTTTTGCAGTGAAACAGGCACTATTGATTTGAACAGCCAAGACTGCAGTGTCGTGTGTTACGGATTACAGTGTCTTCCGCATGGGCCGTGGAAAAGACCGGGGCAAAACAAAAGTCGAAACAGTTTTTCCACAATATATTCCGGTTCTGTTCAAAAGGTAAATTTCAGAGAAAAGGATTTGCCACAACTCAATTGCTTGGATGAACAAATTACAAAAAACACAAAATGCTATGGCTGAATACTGCATGGTACTGCACAGTTTTTATTTAGTTCCGGTTGAGGCAGCATCGCCGATTCCTGCGATTGTATAGGTTACTAGCGGGACATATCAAGCTGTTGGGAAAAATTTCCGGGCGGTAGCGGCGATGGAGACTTTTCGTTCAACGTGTGCGACCAGCCAACGTCATAAAGTTTTTAATGCGACCGACATTAGCAAAAAGTTGTGCACCCCTGGATGTACTGTGTCATATCAAAAACCCACTTTTGAAATACTTAGCAGAGGGCATTTGTTTGAATACAAAATAACATTTTCGGGTTCATTTGGACTTATATAAGTGTTAGCAGACCCCTAGCGTAAAAGATTGGATTGCTTTGTTCATGTTTGTTTATTTACGAATTTCCAAAGCAAAAATGCAAGTAAATCACACTTTTAAGTACAAATACAGTCACACCCTTTACGAAACACACACATGTTTAATAAACCCATGATTCATCGTGGTGACAGTCCTCCAACGCTTCAAAACAGTGTCGTATTCCTCGATGTATTGCGTTGATGTCACTTTGCTAAGCCTGTCAATATTGTTAAACCGAATTAAGGTCTAAATGCAGATGTATCATCATTGTTGTGTTAATTTTGCTGACAACTTACCCTCCAACGAGATACACCTTGTCTCCTATCGCACATGCGCAACCTTGTGATCGGTCAGTTTTGTGGTCATCGGCTCTTCTCCACAGGTCAGATGAAATATCGTAGCAGTCGATATTAAAGTGGATTGCCTGACCTTTTATCGAACCACCTTAAAATAATTGACATTGTCCACTTTTTTGCTGACTAGTTGTGCAAATTTTCTCACACAATCAACTGCTACAATATTTACCTCGGGTATGAGTCTTGGCTTTTCGGCCTGCAAAAAATAACAGCACTTGTAAATGTGCATGTTTTCGTCACGTGATATATTGTGCCATTAGTTAATTAATTTTAAAAGGTCCACAGGTTAACGTAGTTAACACAATGACAGAAAACAAAATTATCATTATGGAAACAGAGTATAACTGATATGCAAAGAGCATGATTTCATGTGGGACCTAAAGCGGTCGTTTTTAAATACTTATGTATGCAAGCCCTTGATGCGCAGCATGAGATGTAAATACTGACCCGATACTGTCACATGCAGCTATTGCTGCGGTACCGTAAGCCAGCAATGTCACAGTTAGAATTGAATGCATTGCATGGCGTGCTGGTAAATATTTAGTTTCCCTACCGATGTCGTAAATGACTCCATTACAAATGACGGTTGCAAATCCGTTTCTGTTTGGCGTCCTAGTGAGTACGGTAGTGGTTTCGTCTTTTGGATCGTAACACTCAACATTTGCATTCGCTCCACCAATGCAGTAAGCCTTTCCTAAAGAAAAGTGCAACATTAGTTGCAATATTATTTTTAAAAAGGCGACGCACCTTTGTAAACAATGGCGTTGTGTCCAAATCGACGCTTTTTTAACTTTCCCTTGTTTTTCCATGTGTTTGTGGATGGGTTGTAGGATTCAATTGATGAAAGAACTTTTCGATTTTCGTCGATTCCACCAAACACATAAATTTCACCTAAAATAGAATACTCTGCGTAAATTAGACAACCCACTGCAAGGAAAGCAGATCATACCGTTAATAACTGCTGAAGCCGTGTGCGTTCTTGTGTGCAACATCGGTGATTTAGCCTCCCATGAAGCACTTCCGCTCAGTTTCAAACTAAACACCGAGTTAGAACCGACAACGTACAAAGTGCTTTGCAGGACCACAGCAGTTGAGTCGCTCCAGTCCCAAAATAATTTCTAATGCAGAAGCAATAAGTGCTTGATAATCGTATTACTGGTTTGATTAGGTCGTTAGATATAATCGTCTTTATGTAGTGGAATATACACATTTTGTTATTGACTAACTGACTGACCGGCAACTCAACAAATGTTTTCGAACTGGGAATAAATTGGATAACATCGCACTGCTGGACTTCAGATGTCACGAAAAAAATGATGGTAGATTCTTCAACTGTCTTCACAGGTGTTGCTTTTTGTGCAGGCTGAGGGTCCACATATTGCCAATCTAGATATAATTTTGACCAAAACCAGCTATTAATTAAGATAGAACCATTCTCATTAACAAATATTTGTTGCAGTACTAATGAACACTGTTACCGAAAACTAGGCTCTCGCATACGTACCGACTTCACTAGTGGTTGGTGAAAGCGGACTTTTTAAAGCCAACTCGTTCTGCCAACTTTCAGAAAGTGAAACATGCTCAATGTCGTCATAATGCCAGTTTCGATTGCGATCGCGCCGGTTGAGTGCACACAGTTTGGCCTGCAATATTTCCGTTGCACTGGTCGATGAAACTTGATGACCGATTTCTTTTCGCACTGCCAAAGAAAAGCTGCGGTATAATGTAACACAAATATCGGATAGTAGTTAATTGATACGTAATTAGTTCTTTGTGGCTCAACAAAACAAACAGTTTTATTAACAAGTGTAGCGATATACACTCGACTATCTTAAATAGAAAATAACACAAATAATAAAATTCTATCTTGACAATAGCAAATGCAAAACTCCACACAAGTGTGAACTTAAACGTTTTATTAGAAGTGCTATTTGTTTTAACTTTTCTACATTACAGCGGTGATTGCAAGTTTAGACGGAATCTTTTTTATTTGTTGTAAAGGTCTGCAAAAGTCAGTCGTACGTGTTACCTGTGTTGATGTCAGGTCTGTACCCTGGATTCTGGTCCCAACACTCGAGCATTGTTCTGCACAAAAGGTCAAACACAATCATATCTTGATGTCCCTGTTTAAATTTTGCCCGGATTGATCGCAGTGGTTGTTGGTCTGGTCTCTGTCCCTTGCCAAGAATTGTGGAAATAACCAGCGCAAGATTGCCCGACACTTTTTGAAAAACCCGGCTTCGAACAAGAATCTCGTAGACAATCATTGAAAAGCTGCAAAACATTTGTTTCTGTTTTAGGTTTCAAATTTTTGGAAAATGTTAAACCCATAAATGCATTTTCCATGCTGTTACCTGTACATATCCATTGCGGTCGTATACTCTGCAGTTATATCGTCAAGCAACTCTGGTGCAGAGTACAACACCGAGCTCTGATTTGTTGAACCGTTGTGAACTGAATTTGCCGCGCCGGATGACGTCATCACTTGAGCTAGGCCGACGTCTGCTACTTTCGCGTGTAAATCCGCAGTTAGCAAGACGTTTTGTGGCTTCAGATTTCCATGAACTATCGGCTTTTGGGGACCGAAGTTGTGCAGAAACGATAGCGCCTTGGTTATGTCGTACACTATACATGACCTTAAACACCAAGGAATAACGGAAAGGTTGCTCTCCGACAGAAAATCGCTGAGGCTTCCACCTTCCATAAATTCTGTGATGATCCCAAAGTTGCTGGACCACGCTGTAACTCCATAAAGCTGCACAATGCTCGGGTGATTTATCAACTTCAACTGCGATAATCCTTTCGTAAGGCTGTTAGAAGCAACAGTATTACTTGCAACGTGAATTGAAATTGCTTTATGCGTCAAACTCGTTCATTGATGCTGCTGATCTTATTTATTTGGAAAAAGTCAATTAACAAGTTTGTTTTAAGTTCGTTAGAAAAGAGATCGTTGCACAAACAAAACGACTGGTTATAAATTTGTTAGACACAAATTGTTTGTTTTCTAAAGTGATTTTAAAATCATCAAAGCCGCGACAAAGGTTTATGTCGACACCAAGCTGTTCGGGTATCGCTACTGGTAGCGAAACTTGCTTGCTAACATAACAGTACGCTTGCTATCAAACTTAGCAATGGTTTTTGATTGGCTATTAAGATAATCTTTTCAACGTGTGTAATTGAGGAGCGATAGAGTCTCGTCAACTTAAGTGACAATTACACATAATTTGGCAACATATTTGCTTACAGACTTGGAAGATGCCTTTTTCAAGTAACATGTCAAGTAGCATAGCAACATACCTGTGTTCAATTTCGCTTAAACCCTGTGCTGTTCCGTTTATTTGGATACATTTGACAGCAACGCGCCCGTATGAGCGATGAAAACAATCGAGGACCTTTCCAAAACTTCCGAAACCGACAGTGGCGCTGGCACTTAAAACGGTCACAAACTCACTTGCCTCTATCATTGCGTTAAAACGTATGTAACCTAAACAGTACGGGAACAAAAAAACTTACTGAGCTGTGGAAATCACTTACAGATATTGACCTGCAATTACTGCGCCACTGGTCAAGATAAGAACACCCGATATGATTAATCACATGAACGGAACCGATGTTGCGTTACACGAGCGGGTGCAGTAATTGCACGCAGATTTGCCCGTCTAAATACAAATCGCTTGTTTAGTCAGCGGTTTTGCTGCGTTTTTTCTGGTACGTATTCTCGGAGCTTGAAAATTAACGTGCCTACGAAGCTAGACCCAACGTCATTTCCGATGAATATACCAACAACATCGGGCAAAAGCAGAAACCTGACTTAATGACAAAGTCACCATTTGCATGAGCGGCAGTTTATGGTAATGTCATTTAAATGCGTTTAATTTGCTTTTGCGTCACTGGGCCAATGTAATGAATTGGGGGAGATGCTTTCTTTGTTTTTAATAGTCCACAATGTCATAGAGATCGGATTGGAACTATATACATGTGCAAGAATTTATCAATATGTTTCAAAATTAGTTCAATTATTTAAAACTAGCTTTTCAATTTAACGCTCAGAAATTTATATTTTGAAACGAGTTTTGTACACAAAATTCTTTTTTTGACACATACTTTTAAAAAATTTAAAATTTAACGTAAAGCTTAAGTACAGAAGCTAAATAAATTGCCTTTATCTAAATTCAACGGATTTTCACATTAGTTACACTACAGGCAATGGTGCAAAAACCACATATCATGTTATATGCAATAAAGTTTTATTCACGAAAATGCGTAAAGGTAACCTTTTTTTAAACAAGTGTTAGGATATACACTAAGTTTTAGAAAACTTTTGAATCCTAAAGTATTTGAATCCGTACGTACATTTTGGGGGAAGATGATTCAAAACACAAATGTTTCTGGCGCGTCGTCCCTGTTTTGTGACAAATACCACGTTCGAGGGAAGATTTCACGAGAAAATCTTGCCGCATGGAGGCAGTGTTGGGTTGTCACAGAGTCTACGCTTGAGCGCGCATCGCAAAATCTGTTTGGCACCAGCGGCTTGGGTGGATGGCAAAAAAGAGCAAAGGAGTGTGGTGCGGTATTGTAAGGAAAGTTGAGCAACGAAACGTTGTAAACTGTGCATAAATTGCTGCATAAAATTATTGGGTAGTACTTGGAGTCATATCACTCTCTTCAACATCAAAGCAACAGCCGAAAGTTGACAAGTGCTTTTTAATTGAGTCATTGCATCAAATGGAATGTACCAAGACTATATGTCGTGCACGTGTGTATAATGCTTTGCTTTACTCAAGGATTTAGGTATTTGCAATTGATAACTGCTTGAAGATGTTAATTGCAACTTTAATTTTCCTTATTGCATTCGGACCGAGTTTTCTGACTGCCACCAAGTTTGAAATTCAATGGGATCCAGTACTTGAGCCCCGGTAAGTCAAAAAATCATAAACAATAAAATGCGTATTTTTGCATGTGAAATTGGTAAATTCGTAGTTGAGCAAAAGACTGGCACCAATTGCAACGTCTTTTATCCGCGTGTTGTCGTTTTTGTGGCATATAATCGTTACAAATCTGATTGAAACGCGATACATCGCACTTCACCACACAATGAAACGATTAGTGATTAGTTGGGTGGAATTAGTTGTTCGCCGATTTCAGCAACAGTTTCTGGCTCCCTCATCTGCCTGTAATTTCACCTGCGGTAAGCTGTTTACTTAATTAGGTCGTGTTACTCAATCTTTGTGCGGTGTGCAGGGCGTTTTCTTTGTGTGATAAAGGCCCGGGAGTAGGTGTGTTTTTCTGACAGAGGTTTGTGGTAAACCCTATTACTGCTTAAATTGGCCGCGATTGCTCGATTTCTCATACACATTACTCCATGAAAGTGTCAATATACATACGTGGTCAACATTAGGTAGAAACATTGTATTTAACTCGTTTTGCGGTGGCATGTTGTTGATTGACTACTTTACCGGATTCTGTTTGCGTACAGTCCGTGTAACACAAGTTAAGACTTCGTTTGTGAAAACAGCCTGTCTGGGGTGATTCACGGTCAAAAATCTTCATGTTTTTACAAGCACCATCAAGATTCTCTAGGCGGTGGGTCCACGTATTTTGTTGAACTGATTGAAAATTCGCACGAGGCGCTTTAATCTGCGAAGCCAATCAAAACTAGTTTTTCACAATACCCTAAAGTGCTTCCACTTCACCCAACTTGCTTCGTTAGCCGAGAACTTCCAACCGCAAAAGTGTAGAGGCCCAAAACTTCTTTGGCGTGGATTTCACGGTTGCTGAACAATGGCCTTTCCAGTTTTCGTGCGTTTCAACTCGTCTGAATAGATCGAAAGCACCTGGTTTGATCTTGAATGGGTGCAAAGGCAACAAGTCGACTGACAACTCCAGCACCATTGTGTTGAACAGTAAAATTGAGTGAGCTCTGTTAACAGGCCCGATCGCTTTCTGTAATCGGATTTTTCGACGAAAAGTCTTGGCACAAATTTGCGGCCAACAGCGAACTCGTTGGACTTCGATATAATCAGTGAACCTCGTTCCACTGAAAAGGTCCGCGGCGTCGCTTTAATTGTTTGTGCGCCTTCGTTGAGATTCCATAAGCCTTGCGTAAATCCGCTTAAATAGCGACTAAGTTATTTTCAAGACTGCTATGCAAACAAGCAGCGCGTGTAACACGTAGTAAGACGCCATCAGTTAAACGCAACATTCTTGCCAAATCGTCGCTTGGTAGCATTGAACTTTTTACCATATGTTGTCATTAAAAAAAGTAAACGTTGTTTACGATATGTTTTTTTGCTTTGTGCATCGTTGCAAACACTGCTATGTCTGTTGTTGGTTTTGTATTTTGGTGACACTAACATCAGGCGTTCGCGAGAAATTTTTATGTTTTAAACAAGCCATCGTCAGTTTGATCAGGCTGTTTTGCTCAAGTGAACGTCACCGTGAATAAAAGTATTCGTCTGAAAACGTTCCTGTAATTAAAAAGGTTAGTTTAGTTACATAACAGCTTGCAACTAGTCCGTTGCAGTTTGTATCGACATACAGCCACTGGGCATTCAACAAAAAAGCTTATCTTAATCTGAGATGTAAACAGCCGTGATTTGTTTACAAACAAGGCAACTTGCTGCTCGCAAACCAACTGTGTGATACGAGCGTTGAATGTCAAATTTGGTAAACTAAATACAAGTTTATTTTACCCATGTTCTAAAAATGTCCCTTGAAAGTACTATTTTAAATGTACATAAATCGCCACAAATGAGTTCTTATCACCGAAGGACCGCAGCTGTAACATGTTTTAAGAATTGGCACGCTGGATTAAGTAAGTTGTCCGACGTATCGTTAACTGTAAACTGGATCTCATCAGTAAAATGTCCATGTGTCTGTTCTAGTTTCAACCGCATCAAAAAGGAATTTGGCGTTGCTTTTTTCAACAAGCATAAAATGCGAATCGCTTGACGACGACAAATGATTTCACAAGCTTCGGAGTTTATTGACTTTACGCTTCGCCTCTTTTCAAATCCTATCACCCAAACAACACCAGTGCACGGACCCTTGTATTTTTACAGGTGTTTTATTAGTTTTACTTTCTCACGAAAGAACAGTCCTATGAATCAGTATTTTTTAAACTTTTTCGATGCGACACCTTTGGAAGAGTTGGTGCGGCTTTCGATGCGCCAGCGATAAGAATTTAATAATATTACCCAACGCTCATTATCAATATTGTAATTATTAATACAAAAACAAAAAGCTACAAAACGGAATTATCGGAATTATTGTGTGAAATTAAACGTCGCACCAGGGCGTCGCGACGAACAGTTTAAGAACCTCGGTTATAAATCTACACCCCGAACATATTTTGTCTCATGCGATATCAGGTTGGGCCGCGATTATGCAAAAATATTTTTCCAGGGGTGGGCGCCCTAACTGGCATTTACATTGTATTTTGTTTGGAAGAATACTCCCCTTTGATGTTTCGGTCGATTCTCTCCTGAAATGCTACTCGGATTGGGGTTATGGTTTTCGGTGAAGGCACTTTTGCGAAACGGTTACCGCGGGTCAAAGTCACTGCTGTCGTCACAGGAATCGATTTTACCTTCCGTCAGTTTCACGCAGTTTGACGAAAAACAAGAATCGGTCGGTTCCGTCGAACCCAAAAACAAAACGAAGTCAAGCGCTTGGTTCCTGTCTTCATTTGTTTGCCACTATATGTGTTGACTTTTTTGTTTGTAAAGTGCGCTCAACTTTTTGGCCGTAGTTGTATGGCTGTACAGCCTTGGGACGTTTTTAAACTTTCCTTAAATATGTTTTGTAAACTCTTTCCAAGCTCATGTGGCAAGAACTTCATCTTCCATAACGTTCGGTGAGGTTATGGTTATTGGTTTTCCATCTGATAAAGTTTCAATTAATGACCGGGTACTGGCGGGGGCAGAACAACAGGGCGTTTTGGGTCACGTGAGTCGACGACAAGTCGTTCGCGCTGGATTTACTTCGCGGCGCGTTCATCCCGGCTGAGAGCTGATGAAGCGCAGTAATAGGTGCAGACAGAGCGACTATTTGCTATCGTTCGCTGCGCTGTCGTGGTGAAATCGCTACTTGGCACGTAGCGCAAACACTAGCAGCCGCCGCGAAGCCAAGTGTTCCCTTCACCCCTGGGGTTATCTTAATCTCGCCATCTTTCCACGTTGCTAACCAGTCGGACCCAGGTTCCGCCACTGTTTGTCGAATTCAAATCTGCCAATCACTCGAGGCAGAATGCCGAAATCAGTTTGTTTGTTCTCGTGAAGTTGTACACATTTTTGGGAAGATTTAAAGGATTACCGACTTCAAAAAACTGTGCGATTGCTAAAAGATTGTTTTCCTTGGCCAATTCGGCAAGAACTTGCAAACAAACAATATTACACCATCAGCAGTTTTTACGTGAATCGTTTTTTTTTAGTACTGCGTGGCTGGTCGATTGAAAAAAATTAACAAAGTGTTTTTTCGCAAGGAGGTAAAAATCGAAGACAAAATTATAGCAATAGCTAAAATGGCTGTGGCATAAAAGGTTAATTGTGCGAGGAACTATTTGATTGTGTAATTGAACAACAGTCAAGAGACCAAAGCATGTGTGCGAACGTGACTGCTAATGACGAAAAACCATTTAAAGTATTAAACAAGGTTTACTCCATGCAGATTTGCAACCACACATTCTTGGTTATTGTTAAGCCATTTGTTGTTACTGAAAACGGTCATAATCTCAAACATTACATTTCGATTTAGGCTTGAATTTCACGACGTACAATAGCTTCTGAGAATTGTTTTTGTACACCTGTGGTCAATTGGCACCAGCCAAGCGGGATTACGGCCACAAAAATCGTGTTTGGAAACCAACAATGCGATTTACGCAAACCTTTTATTTTTTTAGTTTTAGAAAAGGTGTCATGCATCTGGAAGTGGACGTAAACGACTGGCTGGACATTATATGTCCGCACGAATCAACTTTCAAACACCATCGCAATACCAACAGACATTTGCTCGTTGAACTCTTCAACGTCACAGAGGATGAGTTCAACCACTGCTCTGGAATAAGTAAGTAGTTTCGCAGTTACTTTGTGAGGCAAATTAACCTTATAATTTATTACCCAAATTACTAGTTTGCTCGTGCAAACTACACTGCGCATATTGTACACTAATCATTGAGCGTCAACTTTTTGCAAGAGGTTGTCGTTTGGTAGTGTGGTTTGTCCGTTTGACTTGAATAAAAAATCTATAAAGTGCGAAGTGTTCGTTTGCTCATGTATATTCCTCCTTTAACCAACATACGTTGATGTGAGTTGCGACCTCTCTGCTTTTGTATTCTGTACTGAGCGTTTCACCCCAACACAAATGCAGATTCGAAATGCAGCTTTGCTGTTTTGCGCGTACAGTTGCTTGATGTCGGTTGCTCTGCCCGGTATGATATCTCAGTCTCCATCACACTTACTGTGAAGGTCGCCATCTTTGCTATCTCGCTCGCATCGTCTCGACGCTTCTTCCGTGTTGTTTCGCATTACACAATTTACAACTCAGCGAAGGCACTTGGCCCGAAAACGCTCGCAGTGCGCCCCATGTTCGGAATGATCGCGATTACGATCACCACCTGAATGAGAGCAACGCCGGATGATTGGTGTCTGATTTCGGCAGCAACATCGTGCGTACAATGCCCAATGCTTTTTTGCAGGATTAGTATTTTGTGTGATGTGTACTTGAGGGTTGTGGCACCAATCCCATGTCCTTGTGACCCCGACGGTTGTTTGAACTCTCGCAGTTTTTTTTGTTCTTTTTGGTTAAGTACAGTTTTGTTGAAAGACAATGTCCCTTTGAAGCAGTTATTGAAGTTTATTGTTTTCATTGTCTGTTAGTTGCAAAGTTTAACAGTGTTCATCTACTTATAAGTGAGGGTTTATGAGACGTGAAAAGCGCCACATTACAAGCACTTACCTTAATCATCTTAAATTTGTGTCGTCTATGCGTACATTGTTTTAGCAATCCGGCACGACGGTTTAACGTTGTTTCCAAAGATGTCCGGATGGAATTACTGGTTGACTATGTTTATGTGGCGGCATACTAAATCCGTTTTCAAATAAACCTTGCTTGGTTTTACCTAAAACAACCGAAAAAATGTAACTTCCGACCGAATTTTGTGACCAGTCATTATCACTTTAAACATACCTAAGTGTTTGATGGTAGTTGGTTAATTTTTTTAGGTTGAATTTAAACAAGTTTATACCAGTGATTACGTTTTTACTGAAATTCATCATCAATCTTACATTTTTATTAAAAATTTCAGAAGAAACAAGAATCCTTCGCTGTTTTGATCCTAAAAGGGAAACGAAACTGACGACGAAATTTCAGAAAAAGAGCCCGAGTCCTCTTGGTTTCGTCTTCAAGCCGGGACACACTTACTACTATTTCTGTAAGTGCGGTAATAAAATTCAACGTGATGTATGTACGTTGCACGATGTACGGAAAATATTTGTATCCGATAAGCACACCACCTTTTATAAACAAACTTCGCAAACAGAAACTTGTCATGGCATAGTGCGGCCATGGTCTCCATCAGCAGTGTTGTGTTGTTTTTATGCGTAAACACGCGATAACAGCTGACAAACCTTGGTGCTATATCACGATCTTCCCAGGAAAGTGTTATTCGCCAGCACGTCGCTGCCCCTGGTTTAGAGGGCCGAGATTGAAAGATTGATGCCATTAAGACGAAGTCCATTACTGCGCAGCCATGAGCAATTTGCTGCGTCGAATCACGAATAATACTTCTAAATGAAAACCGCCTTGTGTTGCGACAAGGGGATTTTTGCAAACCAGCTGAACTACACCGTTTACTGTACTCGCGCAAAAATAATCTGTTCAGATAAAAATTTGTCACAATAAATGCATGAGGAAATAAATGGTCACGAATATCATTTTTGAGAGTTGAACTTGGTACACATCACTGGTAGCTTGCTTACAAGGAAAAGAAGTTAACCGATCCCATGTATAAATGATTTCGTACCTTATTGACAGATTGTAAATAATGTTTTTACCAACTTCGGTTCGGTTTCCCCTGGTCGAGTCAAGTCGAAACGTGTTCGAAAATTTTGTCCGTTGCTATTTGCTCAGTGTCGTATTCCCGCCTTTTAAAATGCTCTGAATGAAATGGAGCGACTCAAAACTTATTTTCTGGCAACTAAAAAATTAACCTGGACAAGGTATTTCCTGAAAGTTGCAGTTTTAAAAGAAGTCTACAACTCTACTAAACGGGATTTACTAAAACCCTACGCAAAATTATTAGGTAATTTTTGAATTATTGTTAATTGTTGCTGACAACTTTTTTTAATTTTTTTAAGGTGCTGAAATTGTAAACTTGACTGTTAGCGCATGACCATTTGGTCGTTTTAAAATTGTTCAGTGGTAAAAAACGTTAAAGAAGCGGCCGCGCGTCGTCTAATTGTTTACCGTCAAACACATCACACCTCAGAGTTGTGGCTTTTTTTCTCCACATTAGTCAAGTATTTTAACTCATTCAAGGCGCACAATGGACATGTCGGTGTCCATCAGTTGACAAGCTCTATTTGTTAAAGCTTGTGCGCTTTCTCAAAGGTCATGTCGTAGTTTGCACATCCCATGACCCCTACTCATTCCTATCAATAGCGATTTTATCTCGGTCATTCGACCTTCACCCCCTTAAGTTGTTCTTAGTTGCGCATGACTCACTTTAATCCATTCTAAAATGTGAAGAAATTTTCGCGACGTTGACAGTACAAGAAATGCAAAATTATACGGGTCAAAACTGGTAATTATGTAAATCCGTTTGTCAACGTTGGCAATTCCGTTTGATCAATGTCAGTATACGTCATTCGACAAACTGATGACATGTGTGTATTGTCTTCTTGTATTTGCTGACGGACATAAGTTAGACTGAACTTCCACCGAATTGACGTCATTGAAACTCAAGCGTGACGATTTCAAATTTATTTGATGGACTTTGACAAGTCCCCGTTGTAAGTTTGATTTGCGATCTTATTTTCAACAAAAGTGATTAATGTTCCGTGGTGCAAGCTTCCTTGTATTAATCTGGGTTTCGGTTAACAAATCCAAACTTATTTTGCAGCGTTGTGATGTTTCTTGCTTAATTTTAGTAACTGCGATTAAGCTAACTTAAGAACTGAAGAGTTTCCCGCAAATCGTTGATGTAAATTATAAACAAAACGTTACTCGCCGCATAGGTTTACCCAACTGTGCTATTATCCCATCAGCATAGGCTTTAACCGTGCCTGACAATCCGAATGCAGATAAATACGAGCAAAAATGCCAACTTTGTGTAGAAATGCATTTAAATTGATGAACCGTAAACCGGTCTTGTTGAATTTGGCGGTAAGCCCAAAAAAGTTCATTTTTTCGCGCGAAGAAAAATCGATTCAATCTGAGGTTGCCAATTTGCCCGTGGAAATAAGTACCCGTCCCTTCCACCCCATCCACATTTCATCAGCTTGATTTATGGGCGAGAAAAAGTCGTCGGACACCTCAAAACAGAATTTCTCTGGAAAGCAGACCACCAATCTTTCACACAAGCCTGCATCGGGGCCTTAGGAGCCTTTGATGCGCATGCCGCGCCTGTCTACTGTTTCGTTTACTTTTGACCGCTTGATCTCAATGGATTAAACTGTGCAAATATCGCGCGTCTGAGCTAGAGACGTGTTCGGTCTGTTCGACCCACTTTGCCTAATTGAGCGCTTCGTGATTAAGAATAACTCCTGAACAGAGGCGTGCGCGTAAAGAGAGGAGATGGCGTCATTTATGACATTAGTGAAGTAGTAGGCTACATGTTTGAACTGTTTGTTGCGGAAAACGACCTCTTCGAAGTTTTTCTTTACTTACTGTGCGATTCAATACCTTTTGCATCCGTACAACAGAAATTGAGAGTAACCGGGAGATAGGAAACAGCCCAAGTGATCACCAGCGCCAAGCAAAACCCTTCACAGCCTAACCCTCACGTAAATAAAAGAACATAGACCCATGGACACCAGAATTTTCGCACAGGCATTTTAGTTTCCCGCACAATTATTGGCGCCGAATGCTGCTTGAGGTCACGCTACACTGCCAACAAATGTTTGCGTAGTGCCTCGTCCCACCCACAGTCACGTGCTCACCCTCCTCACAAACTGCAGTCTGTTATCACGACGAAAAACAATAAGGCCACCCATTTTGCCGCGGCTCTCGCCAGGTGGACAAAACGCACCTAGCACGACGATGGAAATTTCGCGTGAACATTCCTGCTGATAGTTTTGCCTGATAGTACATCAGTCATCACAACCTTAGATCAGCTCTTATTTTGGGAACTCGGAGCAGTGGTCATTGCCAAACCTGTGGCGCTGCGTGCCGTTAGCCAACAATCACGCTTGTTTGCGGAGGCCTGATCCACCGGTCGTATGCTCATTCATGCGTGGATGACACATCACCATTTTTTGTTACGCATGAACGCACATAAGCTTCGTTTTCAAAAGCAACCAATCCGTCTTTGTTTTTCCGAATATTGTCAGCGTCCTGACGCGCATGTGAAAAATCTGCTTTGCGCAGGTTGAGATTTTGTGGAACTTGTATGTTTGCTTCGGTCTTTGTTCATTCAATTTGACGCGGTTTGGTGCGATCCTTAGCGTTAATGAGGTGGAAAGCTGTTCGAATCCGGTTTTCGATCGAGCTGCGCGATTAGCGATGTTAAATTGGACGCCGAATTGTTCAGCTCTTTTCAAACATGTTTACACCACAACACTGGCATCGCTGCGGCCAATTTAACTGTCCACTGATGCTTGTGTTGGCGTCAGGTGATAGACAGCGTCATCAATTCTAATCTGTCCAGCATTTTCCGCCAACGTTTCAATTGAGGACTTAAAATTGATAGTGTTTTTAGATTTCAGGGAATTTCGTGTTTGTACAAACTGTTGTACCAAATAATCTAGAAAACCTTTCCTATTAATAAAACCAATCTACCACATAAATCCAGGGTAGTCTCTCTCTGAAGAAACGGTTTAAAGAAACAAAGCTGTAAACAGTTCGAGTGTTTGTATGCTCTGAAGCGAAACAGATAAATCCCTCGCAACAGTATTTTTTAACACTTTTTCGAGTTGTGTTTTGCTTTTGTTTATCGTGTAGGGCTTACCCTTTTAAACAACGTGACTTAAAATCGTAGTAAACACCACCAGTTGCGTCAGTACGGTATAGACTCATCCGCCGATTGGGATCGCCATTTTGACCACCACTGCTGTTACCCGAATGTTTTTCCTCTGTGTAGAAAAGAAATACCTTTTTTAGAGCAAAGTTTAAAATAGGTTTCCTGCCTTTTATCACGTTGCAGTCTTCAAGCTCTTTTACAAATAAATAAATTTTCATGTTTTGAAGCTAACTTTAAATATTTTGTATTAGCTTAATGAACTTGCAACCCGCTTTAGACATTATTTAAAAGCGGTTATTGCTGGCCTAATCTTAATATGAACCAGCCATTTACCTTACTGCTATAGCCTACATTAAGCCTTTGAAATTTATTTGAAGGTATACCGCAAATTGTTGACTAATTTTGGGCGCGCTAGTCTTATACAGGTACCAACCACCGTTACAGTTTTCAACTTAAATGTTTTATTGGTATTTTCTAATCCGCAAATTTGTTTTATTCTCTTCAGCTAAACCAAAAACGAAACATGGAGGAACGTGCGGCGAGGATAACATGAAGCTTGTCATTACTATCAGAAAAGAAGAAGAAAGAGGTTTGTTGATCAAATATATACTCGCATCAAAATAAATTTCAAGTATTAACTGGTAACTATAAGTTAAAAGGCAGACTTAGCGGTCGTGTTAGTTCGGAAAAACGTGTAAAGCGACAGCAGGATGTAAACTTTAGGACCCAACTGTATGAGAATAAATTTTGTTGTCATTTTCTGACGGAAATATGTCTTTACTTTATAAGCTTAGAAATATTTTTTCGTGAAACATTGGTTTGTAATGAAAAACAATTCTAGATCACGACCCCCATACCCCTCAGCATGGTGACAAATGGAAAAACCCTGGAAGACCTGAGATCTTCATTCAATCACCAGGTAGGTTGGACGACACTTAATCTTACCTCTAATCGAACAGCAGAAAGCTTTTGTGTGGGTAAATATTGGGTCAAGGAAAACACGCGTTGGCAAGACGCCGCCACTATCACCAGCACTTTGGTAAATAGAGGACATTAAGCTTATATACAGCGAAACAGAAAAGCTGTTAAGGATGGGATTTAAGGAGAGCTGGTGACTGATAAGAATGATGATTACAGGTTACATGAAAGCCTAGGGAGCCATGGTTAGGACTGGACTAATTGCTTTACATCATCAGCAGTAGATAGGGCTTTTGAAATCACGGAACGCTCACCACACATTACCACGAAGCTACCGACAAAACAATTATTCGTAAAACAAATAAAAGTTGTTTCAAGAACCCTGGATAATTTTTTGTTACCCACAACCGCCACCCGGAACGACTGAACGACTGCAGTAAAGCATTAAAATATGGGGGGAGGGGAAATCCCTTAGGGTAAAAGGAATCCAATCGCCAAATGTTAGGGTTTTTATGAACATTTAATTTGAAATGAAACATTAAGGATCAAAATACTTAAAAATGATGCAAAAAATGTTTGCCTAAAATTTACCCAAATACTGAAACTTTGTGATAGTAAACCACACATAATAACTCTAACACAGCTTGGGAATTATAAACGCGCGTAAATGTGTTTTAATATAATCTGACACTATACCTGGACAAACATGTTGCGTGTTGAAGTGTTGAAAAGGTGGTAGTATTCAAGTGACTGAACTATTCAGAACTAAGTTGTCGAAATGATTGTATCAAAAACTTTCCAAGCCGGCCCTAACAAATGTTGTGCTGCTTTATAACAAACGCGTTTTAACTGCACAGATGCAATCAGCAACACTCGCGATCACAAGCGTGGAAACCACAATAAACACAAAGCGTCGAATCCAGTGGTGAGGCCTATTGTTAAATCGCCTCAAGCGCCTCATGCAAGTGCTGCAGCAGCGTCCAACAACGACGATAACGCTGCAACGCAGATTCATCAAGTATCGGTTGGACTGACCCTCTCCAGTCTTATAACTGTTTTGTTAATGTCCATGTTTGTCGGTTGAAAAACATCTTTTTTGCGTGAGCCGAAAGACGCGCTCGTGGCGGTCTCCGCGAGAGAGAACATTCTGGATGCGTGCTGTAAAACAGCTTTTGTTTTTACCAAGTGAGGCCAGTGCACGTCCGTTCAAACTTCTGTAAGTCATTCTGAGCCTCAAACGATGGCGGTGAAGTTTTTTTACGTGTCGGCGACCAAACAAAAAACCCAAACAGTCCTTTGATTGCTTTGTAGCCCCACCTAGTGGCATGAACAGCCCGACCGATCGATGATGAGTAGATTTGTCTTTGGATTCAATGCGGATAATGCACTTTAAGGTCATGAATAATAAATCTGCGTTCAAATTCAAGATATATTTGGATAATATTGGTGACGCAATGTTTTTCAAGTATTGCATGACTTGAAAGAGTACGTGCTTGCCATGTCTTTGTTTTGTTTTCCAGTGTATCATTTTGATTAAAGTGCGTCTTTAAGACTAAGTTGTTTTTTTTAAATGCTACTTTACTTTGAGCTGAATGTTTTTTCTTGTATGCGCAAATAAACGAATCAAACAGCCTGAAAGTTTCCTTTTTACCTTAAAGCAATTGCTGTATTTTTACTGTTTACTGCAAACATCGCTATCATTGCGGTTTATAAATGTCAAATTGTTAATGTCGGTTTCTTCAAGATAAATCCAACATAAAATCTAAAGCAAACTAACCGTTAGCAAGTTGACCGTTACCTAAGGTTAGATAGCGTCATACGTGTACGCAAACATGTGTCGCATTATCTTCCGACATGGGAGTTGTTTCAACTAGACTTCCATTTATGCTATGGAGGAAGGAGGGCGTGTACAACCAGCGTAAATTCCTGTTCCTGTGTTCTTCATGGGTGGTAAGTGGTGTGCATAAGTGATGACAAAAAGTTTGTTAGTAGAATTTTTCCACCGTGTACTGTACATGTTACCACTTCCAGAATACTTGCCATATTTAAAACACGTGCAACGTAAGTGACAAAGTTTGGCGAAGCAGTACTGTACATTTTTATGGTCCAAATTTGGCTGCTTAAAGACTGATGATAAGCATACAATTGCTCGTTCTGGAAATTAAATTTTCGTATTAGGAAGCTTGAGAAATCCACTTTGCGGTATTTTGAATCAATTTGCCTAAATCGCCTAATAAATGACAGCTCTGTCAAAGTTTGTGGTTTGCACAGTTCACGTGACCATTAGCAACGCAGCAGATGGACTTAACAACATTACGCAAACTGCCAATCGTCACAGCTGGATGACTCAAAGCATAATGGTATTCGTATCTCGCTCCTTGGGGATTTTGAATCAGTCACCGCAAGCGCGTGCTATTTGAATTTATCTCTACCGCAGATTTCCAATTAACATCGAGGTTATGCAAATCGAAGTTTTGCATTCACAAATCACTTCGAAAAGATGGCACACGATGAAAAACTAAATTAAGAATAAAGGATATTGTTTTCACACGATGGCGCTAAAGATTCCCAAGTCATAATCCATCGGTTAAAATTTGTTTTCTGCTGTTTTTTGGTGCAAATTTATTTCTTGTTAAAAAACGGAAACTGATTTTAGGGCGATTAAAATTTAACGATAAGCTGCATGACATCGCATCCTTTTAAAATTAGCAAGACTTTGTTATCTTCTTTTTCTTGGTAACACGCCCACAACCTTTTAAACCTTGTCAACATTGCCTGCAAAACACGAAAGTTTACCTGTCTTAGTTTAAGTCAAAATATTGTTGAACAAGCAAATGATTCAAAGTTCCAAACAGACGTTTTTTCAACACTCTGCTCTACGTGCGAATTGTGTATTCCCGCAAACACGTAACGTGCCTTTCGTGACCAAATTTGGTTATGTCTACTAAAAGCCAAAGTGCTGCAGACAACTTTACTAACCTCATCAAATAAGTAGCGGACAAAAGAGAAAAGCAAGGTTAGAACAACAAATAGTATTTCTTTGCATTTAGGAGCAGATAAAACTTGAAGTTTTACAAAATGCAATGCAGAACTCACAAACGTGTTTGTCCATTGTGGCACGACGCAACAGTTCAGTCACTTATTCACCCAGTAAAGGCTCCATTAAATCTAACCTTGGTGGCAAACAAGGCAACAGTTTGCTCAATGCTGGGAGATTATATCACATAAAGGGGTCCATTGTGGTAATAGGTGGCACGTTAATGTACGACAGGCAAACAAAACAGTTCATTGACAGACCACAATAAATAATGTTTTTTATCACGTGAGGGCAAGCGAACTCAGAAAACTTGTTATTATGAGTAAGTTTGCCCGCATGATTTAACATTACGACTCATAAGCCACATTTTACAACATATATAAACTTTGTACTTTTTTATCGCCCATATAGCTGTTTTTGCCCTTTTTCGCTGCGTGCATTTAAGACATAAGTGAGTTCTATTATTTAACCGTACAACCTTGTGGTTTTATGTTAAAAAAAAACGCGCAGGCAAGCATTTGAAACGCGACGAATGTCAAAATTACTGGTGTGTATTTTGCCTCACCTCAAACTTTGCGATGGCAAGTGAATAGTGGTTATTTACTCTCACAGGCTGGCGCAAAATGACGATAATAATATGATTGTTAAGCTCCATGTTTAAACACGTCTGTGACTGCTGCAGGATGGTAGCTGCCCTGAAAAGTTGACAAATTATTTGTTGGGCGTAACGAAACAGGCGTGTACTACTCTGTGTGTGTTGCAACAACATCACACATACTTTTGTGGATCAGGGTACAACTTATTTCAGTTTGTTAATTTTATTCTTTAATCGGGTGCAGAATAAGAAAAAAAACAAAGCACACCAACAACCGAAAGAAAAACAATAAAACAAACGAAAACAATACAGCAAAACTCACAGTGATATCAGAATACTAAAATATTCGCCTTCTCGACTTTACAAATCAAGCACGGTCAAAACCTTACATTTATGATCAAAACAAGTTTTCTGGTAAAATTGAGGTGGCGAATAAAACGAAACATTTGGCAGAAGAAGAAATTAATTTTGATCAAAGTAAAACGCGGAAAAAAGTAAATGTTTATGAAATGTTTTCCAATACAAGTTTTCATTGGTCGTCTTTAGCAGCGTTGAGGTTAATCTGTGCCCCGTTGTACACATGATTCACTTGATGTAAAGTGGGGTTAAAACTTACGATAAAATCTTATCGTTACCTTTTTGGTGTTAAGTTGCGGCAATTACAAGGTTACACAAGGTTTAAATACCTCCACTTTTTCAAATTTTGGACAACTACAAATTTGGACAAAAAACTTGACACAAAATCAAAAAAAAGAAAAAAATTTCTTTTGGCACTTTTAGGGACCTGTTTAAATATGACCTTTCAAGATTCCATGCCAAAATACTGACCCACCTCGATTTTTAACATCGTCCACCACGCCAGCACAGTGCGACAATTAAAAGTTTTTACGAAGAGTTTCGCTCTGTGCAGAGCGACTGCAGGAAATTTGCCACAGGAAACCGAAAAGGTCGATGCCTTGTGTATCCAAGACAAGCGGTCGTAAAGTAGAACGGAAAGACGGCGTTTAATTTGGCTTTGTGCTACAGGCGACAGTGGTTCATAAAATGATCTTCTCAATTAATCTTTGTTTGGGTTTCATGCTGCATCCCACAATTTATGTTCCCGGTTAGTAACACCTTTAACCATACCAAACAAGTTATAATCTGAAATTGAAACCCCGCAGTGTATTAAACTGTTGTCAACATGCGTTTTTTTATCTTGAAGAAAATGTCTCGATGTTCAATTACTGGATGTCACACTTGGCTTGACAACTTCCCGAAAAACTTCTCGTGGGTTGAAGCCTCCGCATTTCCCCGATGCCTATCTCTCAAGGCGCCTGCATTCGCAAAGTAATGAGGCAGAACTGGTTTCAGAATGAATCCTCGGACAAATTGTTAATTTCTGATGATTGCCATGACGCAGAAAACTAGAATCCATAAAAATGAACATCGGGGTGATGATGCTGCACCGGGTGATCCAGACCCACCAACTGACGGATCGCCGACTACAAATACAGAAAAAGTTGGCATGAAAATAAAGCAAATGGAATCAAGAGAAAAAGACCAAATGCGACTAGATAAAATCTAGATCTTTACAAAGTTGCATTGACAAATATTTCAACCTCTGAGGAAAATCGGGGTATATACTGAGGTTATTGGGTCAATCAAAACAGAAGGCACAACTACAGCTCTGAAAGTTTTGTGAAAAACAATGTGTCCCCTTCAGGAGAAGGATCAATAAAACTGTAAAAACAGACCTGTAAAGGCCAGTTAAAGTCCAATAAATCTGCTTTACCTTGATGTTCCTTTTTTTCTGTTTGAGCACGCGTCGCTATAGGTTTCATGGTGGTGGTAGTTTTCGTTGTCGTTTTCCGTGCCTTTGTGGAGTAGCTACTCTTAATAGGCGTCGGTTTCACATCTGGCAGTTGGGGTGTGTTGTGATGTGATGGCGCTTTGGTGTGGCCGTGTACGTGGTCTCGGTGATGAACTTTGATGTGCATACGCATTGCGTTGTCGCATCCTTGTTTTTCCTCATCGATGAAAGCTAAGGATGGAAAAAAACGGCATGAGTAAGGCAAGAATTTGCTGCTTTTTCTGCTAAATTTTTAAAATCTTTTATCAGCCAGTGCTAGGTGGTATACATTACAACGCATTTTCGCTAATAACTACGGTTGCCACAGTAAGTCATATCATTGTTTAACCCCGATACTTAGTAAAGAAGAAAAATCAATTTCTAGGGAAACGGTTGAGCATAAAAGCATGCGTTGGACGAGTTTCCAGGTGGCCTTGTGCCTAATTGACTGAAGATCAAGGATGGAACGCCATAGTAACTATGAAAAGGTCGGAAGCTTTTGAAATATTCAAAGTTGTGGGTGAACGGTCGTCCTTGGTGGAGAACATTGCTCGATATAGCTTACTTCTTGTAACAGGCCAAGTACAACAGAAATAGCCAAACAAAGCAACGATCGATGGGAGTTCCTTACCGATGTAATAATAATCCGAGTCCGGCTTGAATACGAAACCCAGTGGGTTGGGGCTTCGACGTTGGAACTTGGTCGTCAATTTGCGGGATATATTCGGTGTGTTACAATCAAAGATCTTCACCGCTTCTGTGAATGTGACAAAAAAGCTCTTGAACAGCGGGGCACGGCAAACATACTTTTGAAGGCACAAGGCGCGGCGACAATTTAGGCTAAAACGCCACATCGACGCTACAAAGGCGTATATTTCCAATGATAAAGACCACCCATTGAGCCAACTCATTTTGTCACTTTCCCCTCCCACACAGCAGCAGCAGTCGTATGGCGATTGGGGCTAACAAAATATACGTCGCTGCGGAAACTACACAACAAACAAAAGCTGCCACAATGGACCCACCCAGTCAGGTTGCTTGATAAAAAATAAAATCCACAATGGACCCTCAGTCACAATACTTCACACCATCGAATGTCAATGTTATTTTATATAAAGGGGCTTATTAACCTTTTATGACGGACCTAACTTTCATAACCACAACTAAAAACCCACTAGTAATATTGTATTTACCGTCAGTTAGTGAGCATGCACGGAAAGACTTGACGCTGACATTGTAGATGATGAACTTTAACATGTTGGTTTTTGGGGCATCGGCGTCGTATTGTGGACAAAAGATGTCCATGTACTCGCTCATTCTAACATCGATGTGGTAAATCTGGCCGCCGCCGAGTCTGCAACATAAACAACACAAACTTAAAACAAGGTTCGTTTGATGTGCCATGTAGCTGTGGGCACCTGGCTACATGCTCATTTGTTTTAGGGACAGGTATATGTTTGCTGTGTAGGGAGACTTGTCGTGTGGACGTCATCACCCTGACAACAATGGAACGGTACTAAATTTAGATTTCAGGTTTTTGTGTGGGTAGGTGTAGTCGGGTCACGTGGCTAGTTTGTTGTAGTAGACAGAATACACATTATGTCATTTGCTAACGTTTGGCGCTGTGACGTCTTAAAGTACTGATTACGTAATTTATAGTTTAACTGCTAGGTTAAACTGGTTACGGTAGTTTCAAATTTTCGCTTCCTTCGAGAATCGCACCCTGGAAACCCTTTGAAAGCGGAAGTTTGGTCGACAAACAAAAGAAACAAAGCTTTGATTGATACTGAAGTAACGTTTGGTTGCGATGGTTTTTAATCTCATTTTTCAAGTGCAAGGCAATCAGTAACGTTTGTATGGCGACACATATGCATTCGTGGCGGACAGGTTCGAATGCTGGAAAGGCAGATCGAAATACGTTGGTGCGACAGTGGGTACACATAAGGTTAAAAATTATCTAACTCTCGGGAACAATGATCGTTCGATTATACGATCGTGAACCCACGGCCGCGTATAGTTACGCGTCAACAAACCGTCAAAGCAAGCGTAGCTTTTTTTGTCATGCGATACGAGACCAAACACTTCGAAGGCTCCGCGAATCTTATGTTCGTCGTACACTGAACGCTTATCTGTTCAATTCTAACCCCGCTTTGGTTGTGGGCAAGAGTTCACCACATGGCGAGGTCTTGTCGTACAAATGTTACGTTGGCATTATACACGACTTGTAACCTCCAGCGTGGTATCGAATATCATTGAGCGCTGTGCGCCGATCCCGTTTGAAGCCTGCAAAACGCTAATGGCAGCAAGACGAAGCGAGACCAACACACATCTTTGTCAGCGTTGTCAATATTTGTGTGATGTCTGTTCGATAAAACAAACCATTCGCAATGCTGTTGATTTTGGTTGTACTGTCAAAAACCACACGCGAGCACGTCTGTTTTAATCCCACACATATTTACAGAGCATATGATCTCATCGGGATGTCGTCACGAGCTACGTGCACAGGACACGTCCACTATTTGACTTTGAACCTAACCAAACTGCGATGGTTCTTCGAGGGGCTGCAAACTTCATTAGCTCGCAAACCGACAGAGTGTAACGCTTCAAGATCACTCGAAAGCTTCTTGATCACTCCTCGCGTACGGTTGATCGTTCACACTGACGCACCCACCAGCACACTCGAGTCAAAAAATCGTTGAAGTTGAAATCATCGAGGTCGAGTGGACTCGCATGTCCAGCTACTCAAACGACACGCAAGCTGACCCATTCTTACATCTTCTTAGTGTACGTTGGCAAGTGGCAACGACACTTAAGTCTCGACGGTAAGACCCACCCTAAATGACTTGATTGGAAATTTTCATGTAAAGTGGGTTGTTTGAAACCCGACACTATCGCGATGTTTGTAGTTGGTTTCAGGTGAAATGACGGATCACACAGGTTTTACACCCTGCTGTAAAATGAAACACGAATTTACATGCACAAAAATATATCTTTATCTTCGAAATCGGTGATCGACACGATCTCTATCGTTTTAATCACATAAATAAGGATGAGTGGGTATTACAGAAGATTGGTTGGTTGTTGTTTTTCAACGGCGCGACTGTTTAAATACTTCTCCTTTCTGAGGCGGCCAGTATTGTTATCCGAAGATCTGATCTGTCGGCGGGCAACTGTTATTTGTTGTCGGCATCAGGAAATTATGCCGCCGGCGATCACGGCCTCAAGTGCAAACATAAATTTCGCAGCCCGAAATTTATTATTAGACGCCTGAAACGTGCACAGCGAAGGTTTAAACCTACATTTCCCGCGTTCGAATCACCAACAAACAGAAGCTTGATCCACTGTCAAAAAATGCCCAGCTGAACCGTCCTTATGATTAGGGTCATTGTTAAGTTAGCGCTGTGACTAAGTTGACAGAACAGTGCGACATATGTTAATACCCAACTTCGCCCTAATGAGAGAATGGTGAATTTGTAATGCCATGAAGCCATGTCGTGCCCGAATAAGATTAAACGATTAGCACATTGAACCAGCGTGAAGCGGCCTCTTCTCTTTGGGGATAAACCAGCCTGGCAGACATAAGATGCTCTAAACCAAATCTCACGCTGGCAGTTCAAACTTGCTCCAGATGTCCATTCAAAAAGCAAGCAGATGGGAAACAGCGGGGAATAAAAGAAATTTTAAATTGTCATTTTACGTCAATCGAGAGATATTTAATTGTGTATTATTGCCGCATCGATTCCCACAAGGCGACGTGAAAAACCAAATAAAAGTAATTTGCAGTTTGCATCGCGAGACGCACTTGGTTAACCAATATAAATTACGGAGTAAATATCAATCTTACAAGTGCCTTAATTTACTTCTTTCTGCGGCAGGCGAGAAAAATCAACGAGAGTGGCGGGGCCTTGTTTTTCTCAAACATCACGTTTCTCGCGTGAAACAATAGCGTGGAAACGCAAAATTAGCCGACGCCATACGCAGGCCGAGTGCTAGGTGGTCGTTAGTGGAAGTCCTGGGCAGATCGCGCGACTGGTACGGCCCGGCACCGAACACCGACAATCAGCTTCCAAGCCGTGTTGTGGTCGCTTATGAGACAGCTAATAACAGAGGTAGAGCAGCTCTACACATTGATCGGACAAAGTGCATGGGGCATTAACAACTGGCCACTGGCACTCCAATGTCGAGAGGCAAGCGCTTACGGCCCGTTATAAAATAGCCGACGCGTTGACTGAATAGAATTCCTACTAGTTAGGATGTGAGTGATCAAGTGCCCGGAACCGAGTAACGAACGGGGTAGGTGATAATTTCGCCGCCCAATTGACACTTTTTAAGCGGTGCGTTACGCTCGCAGCCAAAGCATGGAAACTATTCTGATCCTTGACTGCTAATTAGTGAAATCCTAACGAATACGTCTTTTGCGGCGTATGTTGGCGATTACAAAGCACTCCAGGACAACGGGTAACAACACAAGCGCCGTTTCTCTTTGCAATTACGCGGTAACTAGCGCCTTATACGGGCGTGTCCAATACAGTCAGTAGTGCAGCGGCAAAGATGTTTTTGGGACTCCCCATATTTTTGCGGCGTCACAGCTAAGAAGGAAGCTCCGACGAGTCGGTGACTGGCACACTCGCGCTCATAGCAAGGGATTATCTCAAGATCACTTCGGAGGTGGTAATATTGAGGATGTTTCGCCGGTTGAAATGACCGTCATGATCTGCTATGTCACGTACTACGACACCTGCAAATCATTATCCGCCACGTGCCGCGATGACCACTACTGACCAGTCCGGTAGTAACAACTGCCGTTAGTAAAAAGGATTTGCCCGCTGTAGGGTGTTGGATTTATATACACTATGGAAATTTAGTCGTTCCAATCAAAATATTACAAAACATAGGATTTTAACCTTAACCCGATGTTGTAACCTTGCAAATAAATGATCAACGCGATCTGTTGCTTTGTCAGCACATACGTGTGTACTTTGTTTATCCATTACCACATAACGTACGCCCTAGGTAAATATTAATAATGTATTACTGTGTTAACTAGTTTTTCTGAAATGTTTCGAGCGTAGTTTTTGAGTTTTGTAATGCATCAGAATTTGGTCAATTTTTTTTTTCAAATTGATAAAAGTTTGGTCGATTTGTTGCACCAAAGGGCGGTAAATACGAAAAACCTTGTTTGCCCGAATGAAGTTTACTTTACGAGGTCGTTCTTAGCCCACGAATGTGTACTCAAGTGCAGCAGGCCCGGACCTGGCCTATTCTTTCCGCGCAGCCAACAATATAGGCCGACGAGTGACGGATGGTTTAACAAATGCTTTTGTGCGACCGAGCGCACGTCACAACTTAAATCCCGCTTTCTGTCGAAGAAATTGATAATCTGCAGTTCGACGAACCGACTGACAAAATAGTCTGGCATTGAAAGTCGAAAAGCTCATTTGTTTTGCAGACACAACATTAATTTGTAGGCTCGTGGTTTTTTGAAATTTCACAAGGCGCAAAGTGAATCCTCCCACATAGCTTCATGTTTAATCGAGCGTGAAAGTATGAAGCGATGGGACTGAATGAACGTGGAGATTTCAACATAGACCGAAACCAATCGTATACAAGTTGAACAGCAGTAACTTTCCACACATGACAATAGTCAATGTTTAATAAAACAGTCAAATTGGTTGTAAAAAAACAGCTAGTCACGCCAGTTGCCGTTTTGTAACACATGACGTTTCATTACAATAGGGCGCGATGAATTATTAACCACAGTAATTCACGTGTTGTCCTTCAAACCGATACCTGATCTATTGTCACGATATGTTGTTTTCTTTCGCGTCAACAATATGAAAAGATAAGTACCCGGTGTAGAGATTAACTTCCAAGTCTTGACGGATCTTCGCTTAAGTTAAAACGCATCGCGCGATTTTCAGGTAAATCGTGAGTCATTCTCGTGTTTTACATAACACAGTTGGTCGGGCGTATCCCTCCCAGCTACGTGGAAGTTCAGTTCGAAGAGCGCATACTTTCCACCGCGGCTTTACCCAAGCGTGTGTTTTCGCCAAAGTGAGTCATTCATTAACTAGTATAAGTTTCTCTATATACTCGAAAAACAAAGTACTCACTCTTTGGTAACTTTCGGGTCCCACGTAATCTCGTGAATCTCCTTGGTCAATCGACGGTTTGTTATTCCAACTCTTGCATTGGCGAACAGAACAAAAATGATAATCGCAATCCTCATTGTCGTGGCTACTACAGTAACTTGGCGAATGTATTAATAACACAGTATCTAAAACAAATTAGAAATCTTGTTGAAATCTACAGAATGATTCGTTCCTGCACCCAGCACCAAAAATTTACATGATAAAAAAAACAATCGTAACTTTATTTATTGTCTTTATCCTGTTCTTTTTCATTCACATTTATTGATACTAAATATTCTATCGGTACAATAAATTAAATAGGCTTTCCATCGTGGTTTCAAATGGACTATCTCGTTTCATCCTCTCATGAGCAGCTCTTTTGTAAAGTAATCTGATCTGGCACAGCCAGCTAAAGCATCTCCACAACTGTTAGCTGGCATTTGCCTGGCGGCCGTGTAAGCCTCGACTGCGGTTAGCTCTGCTTACTCTCAAACACATCGTCTTGTTATGAACGATCGACCATCGCGGCAAATGAAGACTGGCTTGAAAAAGTCTGCTACTGACTGCCAGAAGGCTGATCTGACACGCTGCATGTAATCGGCAAAATCACAATGACCTCGCGCCGTTGATGAAACACTCGCCATGGGAGGCTCTCAAAGGAACAGTTGGAAGGCAGGCCATCGACGATGTGCAGTTCCGTAACAAATTTTTGCCAACGCTATTGTTGTACTTCCTGCTAAAATGGAGCAATGCCATTTGTTCGTCATTTGCTTTCACGCACTGCTAATTGTCACTACACACTATTGCCATGTAAAAAAACTGTTTTGTCGACATCAGTCACCGATTACAGTCCACTGATCGCTTGCCTTTTTCCTTTTTCTGTTACTCTGGTTCCCCTTCGGTCAGTGCTTCCGCGTTGTTTACCTTTGGGACATAAATAGCCGCATTTGTTAACCTATTTAGCTTTATTTTGTGTCCGCTAAACTCTCTCGGGCATGCTTTGCGGTTTAAACATTGGCATATATTAGGAGGGGGGAATTTCCTTTTCCTTATTACACAGGATCAATTTCTAGTATCATTTAGATGCAAATTGAATGCAATCCAACATTACAGTTCAAAGCATCTCTTTCAGGCCAACGCCGCTTTTCAAAACTTAGGGGCAGCAGCCTTTTTTAAAACAATACCGAACAATAAAAAAATACATAAAACGGAACCGAAGCATTCAATCTTGTAATTTAGTCATTGACATAATTAAATCCTTTCAAAAATCCTTTTAGCTTTCTGTCCTCTTGTATGCTCAGATCTGTACACTTTGTCATCCGGTCATTTTAGTTGCTGTTTGCTGGATTGGCCAACAGTAAGTACTGCTTTTCAAAATCGTATTTTTAACAAAAATGGCCGCTTTCTATCGCCAAGCAATGCTGCAGTGTACAGTCAGCACTTGGTTATCTCGCACTGCCCCCTAGAGGACATGACGAGATACAATACAACATTTCTAGCTTGCTGGGCATTTCGATGTAATTCTTGTTACTGAAACTTTTTTATTTTCACCAAACATCGATTTATCTGATTGTATATGAATTCGGCATTTCAAATTAATCCCAAAATCACATGCCCAAGTGATTATGGCAAGTCCTAAGATCCCTTGTTACAGTAATTTCCTTTGCTTGTTAAAATTTAGCCACAAAATGTGTGTATGTGTTAAACAGCAAGCAATTTCCTCATTCTTGGGACCTCAAATCCAAACGGAAAACACCCAACTGAGAGAGATTTTTATTGATTGGTTGAATGCAAGTCAAGTTTTAAAAGGTACACGAATAGAAGAATGTTTGCACCACGTTGAGGGGAATGAGCATCGTTGTTTCTGAATCAGGCTTGTGATGTAATTCAACCACGAAGATGTTGACTAGCGGCACGTCATCATTCCTATGTTATAAACCAATATGTGCCACCACGTCTGCTATTTGAAAGTGGACTGGTAAACTCGACAGACTACCAGCGGAGCATGAAAAATTGGGTAAATAAAATAGGTAAACGGAAATGTCCAAGGTTCGGGTCAATTTATAAATTATATAAATTTAATACCTGTAAATACATACATGGTTTGGGTTCACTTAGGTTTGGTTTACACTAATGTGCAAACGCATTGCATTTTCGCATCCTTGTTCTTCCACATCGACGAATGCTACGGATAAAACATAATTCGGCATGAATACAATTTAAATTTGCTGTTTGCTGTGCTAAAATTTATGTGGATATAACTGGTAATTGGCTGGCGATAAAATCAGTTAACGTTTCTCACCCATGTAATAATAATCTGAATTATCCGAATTCGGCTTGTGTAGGAAACCCAGTCCAGGATTTAAGCTTTGGTGTTGGAACTTTATGGTCGTCAATTTGCGGGATATGCTTGGTGTGTTGCATGCAATGATCTGTCGCGCTTCTGTGAATGTGCAAAGAAACGTGTTGAACTGCGGGACACGCCAAATATACTTTTTAAGACAGCAAGCGCGGAGACAATTTAAGTTAAAACGCCACCTCAACGCTACAAAGACGTATATTTCCAATAAAATAGACCACCCGTTGAGCTAACTCATTTTGTCACTATCTGGGTCCGTACAGCAGCGGCCGTATGGCGATTGAGGCTAACAAATAATCGCCGCGGAATCTACACAACAAACAGAAGCTGCCACGATGGACCCAGCCTGTTAGAAATACACAAATTGACGCTCGGTCACAATACTGCCCACCAACTAGAAACCCAGTGGTAGTGTTGATTTTACCTCCAGTTAGTGTGCACGTACGGAAAGATTCAACACCGACATGGTAGATGACGAACGTGGGTACCTGGGTTTCAGGACTGTTAGCATGGTATTGTGGACATAAGATGTGCATGTAGTCATTCATATTTACATCGATGTGATAGATCTGACCATTGACAAGCCTGTAACATGAACGACACAAACTTCACGCAGCCGATCAATCTGATTTCACCCGCTTAAAACTGTTATTTTTTTTACAAAATCCCGAGCCCTTATGCTGTCGAGTTGAATTCTGTACAATTTTGTGGATTCTTCTCTGCTCATAACTTGTTACAAAATTCACAATCTCGGCCGTGCTACTTGTTTTGCTCCAAGTTGCATGCGTCAGGTTGCATATTTAGATTAAGAGCAGTTAAAACTAATCGACTTTATTAGATGATAAGGGTAAAATGTATCCCAACTGACAATGAATATTTGTAAACCGTTGGTGATGCGAGGTAAGCCATACACAATTAAAGCTTAAGTTCTATGATTTGACATGTTAATTAACGTGTACTATACTATTATGTGTTTAGAATCCAAAGTAAGTCATTCCTTAAATAGTTTTTTTATGGTCTCTATGCACTCAAAGTACTTACTCTTCGGTCACTTTTGGGTCCCACGTAATTACATGGGTCACTCGGCTGTTTGTTATTCCAACTTTTGCGTTGGCGAACAGAAGCAAAATGATAATCGCAATCTTCATGGCTGCTGCAATAGCTTGACACAGTTATTAACAATAAAGTAACCGTGAAAAACAAGAACACTGTTTATGTCAAAATAGGTCACACCTCGTTCCTCATTTTTTTGCCCAGCCCTATAAAAGGGTTCTTAATAGCTTAAACCGATTGTTGCCTTTAACTATATTGCCTTTAACTACTTTTGTTTTATTCACATTCAGATATTTTATTCATACAATTAACATGATAGTGTACTGTCTAGTTTCATCCTCTCATGAGTAGGTTTTTGTAACTATAATCTGATCTAACAGGGCAACGCCAAGCAGCTCTACAACTGTTAGCAGACATTTGCTCAAAGACCGTATGCGCTGCCGAATGCGGTTAGCTCTCAACCACGAAAGTTTTAAAAAGCCTGCTTGGTGTCGTGCTACAATTATGGGCCCACCCATGTTGTAACTCGGACTGCTCCCTAGCGGACAAGACAAAAAAAATAAAAATTCTAAAAATATATTTTTTTGTTTGCACATGTTGATGCAGTTTTAACTATCGAATCATGCAATACCCTAACTAATGTTTTCCTAAATGTTCATGAAATAAATAAATATGTGTCCCCTACCTGAAAGAGACATATTTTATTTTTCGCTCTGTTTTTCTCTTTCTTCTTCCCGAGCTTGTCAATTGCCATTAAATGTTTGGTGGGTTTAGACAAAACTTTGACACCTGGTAGATATGATCGTTAAGTTGAGGGATCCGTTTCGTTTGACCCTATTGTTATGTTTTACCTAGAGCCCGACATTTACCCCGCAAACTCCGAAAACATGTATCCAGAAAAGAATGCATAATGTACAATACAAAATGTGTGTATGCGTTAAGAAGTGAACTTCAAAAAACCTTCTTTGTGTTTTGGCACTTTAAAGTCAAGAAAATCCATTTAAAAAAGAATTTTTGATGTATTGACGGGAAACAAAGTCAAGTGTAGAAAACGCCCATGACGTGCAGAATGCATGGATCACGTTTCAGGGCAATAAGCACCATTGTTCCTAGATAAGACTTGTAATACAATTCAACCAATTCAACCACACTTCATCATTCCCACATTACACACCAACATGTGCTACCACGTCTGCTGTGGTTTGAAAGTAAGGCTGGTAAAAGTGACAGACTACCAACGGAGCATGAAAGAATGCGTAAATCAGACGTCTCCGCTTAGAAGACAGCAACAACAACAACAAGGTAAAAAATATCCAAGGTTCAGTTAGGTTTATTTTTAACAAATGTGGACACAGACATGCATGGTTAAGGTTCATTTCGGTTTTCGTCGAACGCTGCAGCAGTAAATCCTGTTTATTTATCAGCGTGATCAGCCGGGCGATTGCAAGTAATGCCGTTTCGGGCTAAGAAAACCTTTACAACCAACGAAAAGCGCTTAACGCACACCACAACTCAGAATGAGGCGTTACAAATTGTCGAAACGCCTTAAGCGATTTTCTGCTTCTTTTCAATGCAAACAATTCTTATTTTTGGAAGAACGATGATGAATTGTTAAAGCTTGTTTGTTTGGTAACAAACTGGGCGTACGAACGCTTGGAGTAAACAATGCAAAGTGAAAACCTGGACGCTACATTCTGGTCACAAAAATCAAAAAAATATGTCAGTGGAAAAAGCGATCCATCTCAAATGTGTTGCGTTCGTCCCAACAGCGTTGACGTCAGGGGCGGTTTTCTTGACGCTGAGATTAACTAGTGATAACGTCAACTGCAACGCATTGTTTTTATGTGTGAAGGCCAATTCCGCTGTAAAATAACCAAAAACAAGAAGGTAACTGATGTAGGCTACGAGCACCAACGTATAACAACAGTTTAGTTACTTTTGCGTGGGTATAGGGGAAAATCCATGTATGTTTATTGGAAAAACAACGAAAACATGGAAATTTTCCCGAAAAATAAAACGCTTTTACAGTCGACTTACTTTTATTTAGGTCAAGCGTTTTCGGGAGAATTTCGTATCTCTCTTCGTTTTGCATGAGGGAGTTGCCGACTGATGTTTTGCGGCCTATTCTGACGCCTGAACGTGCGCTTTTAGCGTTTGTATATTGTTGCTTTACTCTAAACCCCGCTTCGAGACAAGTGTTCGCTCCTACCGCACCGGGAAGTTTCCACAACGGCCACTATGTGGCAGGTTTGATTGAGCAACGGCAGCGACGGATTATCACGTGATTACGGCTGTTTGCAAAACAAATCCACCCTTTTACCGAAAATAAATTAACAAGACTCGCATAAACCGAAAGGTTCCACTTAGTGAGCGGATTTGTGCCAAACGTGGTTCAAGAGGCACAGTTTTTAGAAAACTGTTCGTTGCACAGTTTTTAGAAAATGTTCTTGTGCTGTTGTTATTTATAATTACTCCCGATATGTACCTTTGTAATTCTTAAACAGGTGGCATTGGAAAATAAATAGCTCGGTTTATTTTTGGTACGTGGTAAATGTTGACGTAAATACTACACACACTAATCCTACTTTCTACAATAATCACTTGGTGGTGTTAGAGAGCATCAAACTTTGCCTTCCCTTTTCTTTCGTTTTAAAAGTAAACACGTTCCAATAATCCTTTAAGGCAAAAAAATCAAGCATTTTGTTAAATGTAGTAATATTACATTCACTGATATTTTTGCGTCATTCGTTTCAAACTTGGCAAATGTGGACGACTGGCGCGGAAAAACGGCTTACTAAGTTACAGGAGTAATATTTTTCCGTTAAAAATTGGATTTGTAAACATAAACTGCTACTCAGTCATCAATAAATGATAAGGAGGTCAACTGTCTTGTCACATAAAGACAAGTCGTTCCCCCAAGCTGCATTATTAATGGATTTAGAATAATAACGTTATCTTATTCGATATAAAAACCACAGGCCTTGGAGTTTTAAACGCCACATGATCGCTTCTGTAATGAATTCAATTCTGAGAAATAAAGACCTCGGAAAAGAAAATTGAAGTAAATGATACATGCTGCTCAGGTTTTTATTCTTTTTTGCTGGCGGCAAAAAAATGTGTGGGCCTGACGTGACAATATAAGGTTTACATAAAGCCATTTTTGTCAGTGCACTTCGGGACTGCTTGGAAACGCAATTGGTTCAGAAACCCAACCGGCTAATAAAAAAGCGATCGTAATCGTAAAGTAGCTCGTTTTCCGCATCATAAATTTGTTTTTTTGTCCTCGGACAATTGCTGACTGTGTTTGTGTGCAATATAGTGGAACAGCTGCCACGTCTATTAAGGCTGATTTGTGGATTTGAATCTCAACAGATTTGTGTTGTGTCTTAAGAAGTTTTTCTGTCACGCGCAGTAGTACAAAGTGCGCTGACTATAAACGACATAAAAGTGACAAGATTGGACACAACCTTTTAACTGATATCGTAAAGCCTCTGCCGCGCGCTTTAGCTATTCAACTTAATGTTTCAAACCTCTTGCAATGATTTAATAAGCCTGTATCCATACTGGAAGTACTTTTTAACGGTACACGGTCTCTAAACATTGAAGTTTAGGAGGCAAAGATGACAATTTGCAATGCTAGCCGAAATGAAGGTTTGCAGAGAAGACTGAGCGGCAATGTCGCACAAACATACGTTGGGTTGTAACGGGCGGGCCACAACTTGTCTACAGTTATCTCGTTGTGCAAATAAAAACCAAACGACAGGAGCGTTCGAACTTGCCTTCGTGCTTGACAATCATGTACGGTTCACTCTTACCAGATACGAAATCGGTCACTTTCACTGACTCCCTATTTTACAGCCTCAAGGCCTTGGCCTCTCCCACATGTCAAGTCATAAAAATCGGGCTAATTAGTTCGCGTCATCAAACAAATATATCTCCGGCACTAACACTTAAGACCGGCCATCAACACAGACGACAAGGCGCCGTCATATGCTGTTAATATTGGGCCTTGTGTTTGCCTTCACAGCAAGTATAAGGTGCACAAAACAATAACCACCTTTCATCATAGCAAACCTGTTGGGAGAATATTAATTTTAAACTGGGCGATAGATGTCAAGTTAAATAACCTATGCAACATCGTTTGAGCACAGTTGTATTACGAAGAGACAACATTGCGAATTCGCATATTTTGACCTTTTATTTGAAAGAAACGTTAAAAGAAAAACAAAATGAACTTTTAGTTCGTGCCAGGTTCGCAGATACAAATGCGGCGGTAACGAAAAATTTGTTCGAATGATTTCTTAACAAGTTCCATAAAAACTTAAATGTCTTGTAAATTAGAAAGCTCGGTAGCAAGAAATTATGGGGGCAGCAAAAAAGTAAAACGAAAAAATGAAAATAATCTCTCTATATCACAGTGAAATAAATAAAAACGGAAGACGAACACGACAAATGCAAACTTGATTCGGTGTGAACAAGTTGTGTCCGAATTTCTATAAATGTGTTTACGATAACACAGCATGAACGGAAAGCAGGTCCCGAAAAACGAAACAATTTGCAATACTTCGGAACACATAACTAAGTATGAGGGTGTTCACAGGGTTCACATGTCACCCTCTGTCGTACTAAAGCTATTTTGGGATCAGACATACATCGAGCGGTCAAATGCAGGTCATTCGGAGCTACTTGCTAGATAGCGACTGGCTCGGCGGTTTTACATGCCAGTGTTAGTCATTGACGTTTATGTTGAAGAATGATTTGCAGGCATGGTGTGGCAGTGGTTTGAAACTGCACTCTTCTTTGCGAAGCTTCTCGGCTCTTTCGACAAGCAACGCACTGTCAGCGCCATCAGTTCGCTTTTTGAGTCACCTGTCGATAATTGATTGATAAACCGAGCGGGTGCTCATCAACTGCCCTAAGCCGCTTGCCTTACAATGTTAGTTACTGTTAAAGCGGAAAAGGAAAATGTCAGTATTCGCCATAACGATGGCATAACATGGCCGCAAGCGCCACGTCCATCATTGTGTTCTTTTGGTTTCTGCTGCTTTTGGGCGCCAGTGAACAAAACTGATGCGTTTTTGGTGGGTCTTTGCAGTGGTGGATGCACAAACGGCGGATCGTCCGTTTTCCTTTGTGTCGTTGACTTTATCGTGGTTCTTGGAAGCGTCGTCGTAGTATTCGTCTTTTGGGGTGTTTTAGTCGGTCGGGGTTTGTCTGAGTTAAGCACAAAAAGATAACAGTTTCTGCGTCACCACTTTGCGCTCGTGTTTTGAGGGTTTGCAGCAGAAATATCTCAATAACTGTACCTTTCTACTGACCACACAAGAATATGGTATTACATTATTGTAATGATGTACGCTAATATTATTGAAACAACTCTCTCATACCTTTGCATTGTACAACAATTCTTATTCTCGTTGAGTTTTTGATACACCCCGGATTCTCGTGGTAATTGCTCAGGGCTGAAAAATAAATTGTTGCATCTATTATGTACTGAAACACACATGGCATTTTTTAAACAGGTTTGCTATCAACCACTATAAAACGAAATCGCTTTACATTGTGGAGGCCCGTGGGAATTAAACGTTCAAAGTACAATCAGCTACACGCTGGGAATCAGTGGCATTCACACGATAATTTACCATCAAACTAACTCCTGTTCAAATCAAAGCTCTCAAAATTTGTCCACAAACGTCAAGAAATTGAACTGGAAGTAAGACAGCAGATTAACGGCTAAATCTTACCAACAAAATAATATTCCGCGCAATATTGGAAACGAAAGCCGAGAGGGGAAGGGCTGATAGTTTGGAACTTGATTGTCAGCTTGTTTTCTCTCTCCGGTTTGTTGCACGCAAATATAAAGTTCTTGCCTTTCTTGTCTGAAAGTAAAACATTGTCGTGTGAAAAGCATGACATCGTTTCAAACAATTAGGGATCGGCCGCTTTTGTGAAAGTATTACTTTGGAAACACGACGATTTGTGCGGAAGGCAATATCGAAAGCACAGTTTCGTGATCATGTTTTACCAACCACCTTCTCGTTTATAAAGCTGGGCAAGAGCGGGGCAAAGTGTCTTTACATGTGAAAAGTGGCCTGAAACCCTCCAACACTCGAATTTCAACTGAATTGTGACGCTTTGAAAGGTGCGTAAGTGATCTCCATGGTGGCAACACACAGACTCGCCTTTGTCAAATAAAGTAAACAACGTCTAATTAATTGGCTAATGTGAGAATAATGGTTCTCTAACTGACCAAGCCGAGTTCCCACATCAAATCAGAGAAACCCGACCTCTTTACAACGTACGTTGACACGATGATAGGGTAATGGCTTAACCGTTTAACTCGACTGCTGTGTTTTCCATCATTCAACAGGCCCAAGTCACTCCGAATATTCGTTTAACACGGCGGCGGATACATCACAGCACAGATAACCACACTGAACTTTCAGTTCAGCCGCAAGTAGTCGGGAATGTAATATTTTATTATGAGCATAAAGACGCCTGTTTGACAAAATTATGTTGTAAGCATTTAAGCACACAGCAATTTCAACGCAAATACGATTTCTGACAAAGCAAAATTCCCAATTTATACCCGTTAACAGCTGATTCATTTCGTGTAGATGTTGCAAAAAAATATTGGGTGAAAACATTTGACTGCAAATGCAACGTTAAAATGCAACGTACTATACTTGTTCTGTAGAAACATAAGCAGTGCGAAATAAATACGTCTCTTTCCTTTGTTATTTGTAGAGCTGCGTCTACACCTTTACAAACCGTGTTTGGTGGTTTAGATTGTTTAAGGGACACTTGGATTTAGTTATTCCTTCGTAAGATGGCGGTTAAGCCGTTTGGAGACAGCGAAAATATTCGTGCCTTTTTGTGTCTAGCTGTCTCTTAATTATCCATCTTACCTCCGTGGTGGCATTTGAGATAATTTTCCTTGGTGACGTTGTATAGGTTGAATAGGGCAGGTTCTTTCGGACCGTTTGTGATACCCATTAGACTTCGTTGAGGACAAAGAATGTCAAGAAACTCCCCAATTTTAACGTGAAGTACGAATTCGTCGTAATTTTCCACCAGAAGCCTGCGCATTAAAAAACGCCATTAGTTAAACATTTAAACCTGCCAAGTTGCAGAAGTGCCAATATTGTTTTAAAAAAGCAATCGCCTCTTTTCTGTCTAAAATAGTTTTTTACCCACTTTAATTAGAAGGTTTTGGGATTGAGTTAGTTGTAAAGACTTTCCAACGGATTAACACCTAATTTGATTAGAGTTTTACTGGTCCGTTGGACTTGAAAATAGGCAGACAACCTAACCACACATATCCAGGCGAATGACTTGGCGACCAGCACGCAACGACTAGTTTCAAACAGAACTCGTCCAAGCACAGCACATTCGATTTCATTCATTCAAAACACTTTGGTGAAGTTGTGAGGTAATAATTGATTTTTTGCTCAGTCATTTCGCCAACCGAGCAAGTTTAGACGAAAGGAATGTCACGGTCCAACGCGTATTGCGTTTTTGAAAGCACTGAAGCGTGAAATGCGATTTTGACATTTTATCGTAGCTGGTGAACCGGTCAAGTTCATCATGGAAAACGTAAACAATCCTGTGTAAACATCACAAGGAGGTCGACGTTGTGGCTGCAACTAGTCGGTAAATCCCAGCCAACGCCTTGTGACTTCGAAGTATGATTAATGTATTCAACTCAGCAGCCAAAGAACTGTATACCACAAATCTTCGCAAAGTAAGCAACATGAGCTAAAACAGCTGTATTTGCAGCAGCAACCTGATTTATTTATGTTTTGGTGTACTTTTGCTGGGCTTACGTGACGTTTAGACTTGTGAGAGCATTAGCGGCTGCTTGTACTTTGCGAGGCAATTTGCATAAAGCACAGTCACGTTAATACACTATGATCACTTGAGGGATGCTAGGCATGGCGCAAAACGTAAGTGGGATGACAGACAGATATTTGAAACTGTATTTACGCCGGATAACTCGAGTCTCTGGGGATAGCAAATTTCCCGCCATTCAAAAGTCGACAGAGCAGATAAATAATGTAGGACTGCCGGTGAGCGTTCTAAAAGCCGGAACCAAAGGATACTGGAGTCAATCTATTTAGGGCCCTTCGATTCCAACCAAAACTCCTCCAGCGATCAAGCAAACAAATCCATTCTAATTTTTGAGGCCAATTTTATCTCCTTAAAACATGTTCATCACGTATGTATATGTGTGTATTAATAGAAGACAATATTAGTGTATAATGTACATGTATTTAAAAACATCACCCTCCATGCATGAATTATTGATGACGATTAAGCTTCATAACACAGGCTCCAGTTTTAGGCCTGCTTGTTGTCTTAAGCCGAATCTTAGATAAACGACGCTTGCAAAACTAATTTTATTACAAGATACAAAACGGATTACTTTCCGTCACTTTTAATTTGCTCGCAATCTTCGACGTGGTCCCACTATAATACGCAGCAATTAATTTAGTTTCCGTGAGCCGTGCGTGGTCAGCTGTCACCTCTTGACTTGGTGAAGTTGTTCAGTACCCTGTGGTGGTCCCCAGTTAGTTATTGACACGTAGTAGTGCTGGAGGGTTGTGCGCTACTGGCTTTGTGATAGTATGCGCAGCGCTAACTCACAATCAACAATGGTCATGATTGTGTCATAACAAATAGCCTTTTGAGCATCGCAAAGCCCTACCTGAAAAGGCCAAACGACACAATCAACCCTGTATCGCAGTGTGTAAGGCAAGGTTTACTACAAAATGTTTAGTCACGTAACGGTGACTTGCACACACTACATTATTTATAACAGGCAAACAAACCTCGGGGCTAAAATTAACAAATGACGCGAAATGGGGAGATCTTCTGCGCGATTCTGGCCGATTGGATCCGGTTCGTGAATAAGTAAGTGCATCGAGTTTTTTTAATTCGCCTTACAATGACAACAATGTGAGGTAAGAGCAGGGGCGGGGTGGTCACGACATCGGCCTATCTTGTAGGGCCCGGACAGTAAACCCATAAATCGATTTTCATGACACGATGCCAAGCAGTTGAACCGCTTTAGCTCGGGTTAGCAGTTAGCACTGAGTTTCACGGATAACACACTTACATATTCTTACGATGGATGTCAAGTCTAACTGATTACATAGTAGCGGAATATTGACGAAAAGGGACATACGGCAATTTGAAGGGCACACGTTGCCAATCACCGGTTTCAGCTGACACAAATTAGCGCCGGTTCGAAAATTAACGCGATCATGAACTGGTAAATGCCGCTAATGGGGACAATCCTTGACAAGTCATTTCCCAAGCACCAGGGAAGAATGGCTTCGTTCTGCTAATGACGACATTTTTTGAGACGTGCTTTGAATAGTTCGCTTGTTTTCAAAGTTTTTTCCGCACGGTGCCATCGCTTTGGATGATTTCAAGTTAACTCCACATTTCAACACTCCTTCTACTGGCGGAATTTGAGCGGAACTAAATAAACCAGCGGCATGGGCGAATAGCGCTTCTCGCATTAAACAATCTGCCGAAAAGTGCAATATTTTGTTCAGGATTCCTTACACAACGCGCTAGCGTACTCAAACATATTATGGAGGTTAAACTTGATATAGATCGTTAACTTGAACTACGTGAGACGCAAGAGCCAAGCGATTTCAGAGGCTTGAAGGTAAATCAAGCATAGCGGAGATAAGCCGATGGTTTCGAAGCAGGCAAGGCGCGTTCGTTTTGCTGTAAAACAAGCAGGCAGTCGCGCAAATATTTGAGAAGATCAGATAACATGCTACAGAGAAGGTGTCAGAAAACGGGTCCCCCGCTTGGGAAACTTAACCTCGTTTAAATGGTTAGTAAGGCGCGGGGAATCTAAGGTGGTTTGAGTCGAGTCGATCAGGGTTAGTGATGTCAATTCGGGCACGAAATTGCTGCGTCGGGGACCAGACAACGTCTGTGCTGGTACGGAATATTAAATGACCATCACACGATAGTCGGCTTTACTTAACATCCGTTTGAACTCAATTTCGCTCAAAATAATACTTGCTTGTAAAATGGGTGTGTTAAACCCGCACTTGCATAAGGTTTCTGCGAGTTCCGAATATGGTTCGTTAAACGGTGTACACCCCAATCAACAGCAGTTGTTTTAGTGGCGAGCGTATCCCTACAGCGGTTGGGCGCGCAGGTTATGGTGAAGAGCTCACAGACAAACCGCGGCTTTGAACGGAAAGAACGTGTCTGCCGTGCTAATGTTTGTTTGCCGCGACACTTGCCCGCCTCAAGCTATCGGCTTCGTGTCGAAGCCCAGTCTGGATAAGATTTACGCCGTGGCTTTTTACTTCAGCAGCGGGCTAATAGCACTGCCGACGCTGATACGGGACTAAGCGTAGTTTAATTTGCCGCTATCGGCACACGACATGTCTGACGGGAATCCATTTCAGCGATGGCTGGGGGAAAAATTGTGCACACCTATTAAGGTTTGTCGCGGTAAGAAATTGGACACCTCACACATGCATTAGCAAATCTACTGTCTCAATCATCGTGGGAGTTGACGACGTTGCGAACACGAATTTGATCTTTCCAAGTCCAAGTGTTAATTCCATACGGACCACAATTAAGCGCGCTGCAATGTTGCAAAGCGAAGCTAGCGAACCCCAATACATATTTTCGTATTGATCCACAGAGGTTGACCTTTTCGCAGCAGGCCATGTCAGAGTAATCTCACATGATCTCAGAACATGGGTAGGCGTGTGCCTTGGTGATACATCGAGAAACGCAAGAACAGATTCATTTTACTCTGCAGTATTTGCTTTGTTATCTATTTGCACGTTAAAATTGTCCATCGTTCTGCTTGTCAGGCACTGTGGGCCGGGGTTAAAGAAGCGTGGATAATATAAAGTAAACATTAGGTACGAGGTGTATCAATCACTGTACGCCGTGGCAGAATGTAACTCGACCCGTTGCAATTCGAAAAATCCCATTGCACTCAATGCGTTGGTGCGACGAAGCACACGTCATTGGAAACTAAAATTGTGCAATTTGTTTCACTGTCTGTAGCTCGCAATGTTCCAGATAGTGCAGTCCAACAAAAGCCTTGGTTTTGTTAAGACACATATCTGCATTTATGTTCCGTATCGTATCGTTGGTACGCATTACCTACATTCTAATTAAAGGTCGCAAAATACATGCGCATTATTGCATAAATTACGAGGCTTTTCAATCAATTGCTTAATGACATTTAGCGTCAGAGACACAGACGGTAAAATTGGCGTCAGATGAACTAGCCCCAAACGATCGTTCAGGGCAAAGCTAAGGCCTGTCCTCTGGGAACAATTGCTAATCAACGACAAAACCAAGTAAAGCCATCGACATGTCAGTGTGATTAGGTACACCACAAAAATTTAATGATTGGAGTATCTAGTCTAGTATAACACCGCAAACAACATTTTCAATTTCCAGAAATAAAAGCAGTTGTTATTAATATGGACAAAATTTCACATAATATTTACTTTTTTTCACCAAAATATGTTAAGTTACAACCCGTAGACTTTGCACGTCAGTTTGACCCTGATTATATTCGCAAAAACAATAAAACGGTTGACAGTCAATTACGGTGAGGGGCAGAACTCTCCATTCACTAAACAACAACATCCTCGCAGCTGATTGGGTCGCACATAGTGAGCTATTGTCTCCATTCATTTGCTGGCCGAGCGAAAGCTTATCCCATGCCTGTTTGTTATTCTGATAGATTACAACCATCGTTGGTTTTGTGCTATTATGCGTCGCGGGAGCAGCACAATGCTTGCCTAACACTTTCCCATGTTAAAATCCGCAAGGAGATAAGCAATTGGAGCCTTACAGCGATTTGCCGTTCGCCTCTTGCAGTGGGGATTATGCAGGGAGCCGTCTTATCATTGACGACGCACATGTTTTGATAACGTCGTAAATACGTCTGGATTTGACTTAATTAGTTGTAATGCACAATATTTGCGTTTGGTAAGCAGGGTAATAATCGTACCTAATACGGAAAGAGCAGTGTAAATTGCCACCGAGATGCCGTACTAGTTCAAAAACAAAAATAGATCACTTACTTTGGTGATGCGTATGTGTTCCAATACACCTCGTGGCGTGGGCGTGATGAAGAACAAGTAACTTGTGCAAAGACCAACGACAAAGCAATCCAAAACACAAATGTTCGACTCATTGTTTCCTACAGGGCGACGTAGCACAGCGCTGTTGAAATACATGCAAAGTTACGGGCGTCTGTCTGCAAGCACCTCCATAAACACATGTGCTTTTCCCTGAGGATTGAACGTAATTACAAATTCCTTCGGCCAATCAACGCTGTAACCAGAAACATGGGAGCGACAACTGTGGCCTTCCTTCACAGCTGCTCAGTAAGTTAAGCGCTTCCGAACAAGAGTTGTCGTTTTGTACCGCATAAATAACTTAAACTATTCCAGTCGACTGTTAAAGAATAATAAACGGATACAGATAGTCTTCCATTCGGTGACAAAGCACTGCCTCTTCACTGTAACCACGCAACGTAAAGTACAGAAACTGTTTGATATTGCTGCTGCTTGTTCTGGGCGGTTGAACGTAAACAATAGGTCATCAACCTAATTTCGTCACAGTTAGTTCAACAACTTGTCTCATGTCGGAGACTTTAAAACCCTTTAGACTGCAAGCAGACTGACGCCTCCCGCGCTTATAGTCTGCCGTCAATAAGTCAACACAACCGAGTGTTGTTGTATTGGTATCGTATGTAACAGTTTACCAGCGCAGTTCTGGTCACTACTTTTCATGCTCTTATAGAAGACCTTATTTCGCCGATCATTGTTAATTCTACTGCGGGCAAAATCACATGAAAATCATATCTGCACCAGCATTTAAACAGTAATGTGACAACATTCTAATCTATTCACACCCTTCTACATCTGCATTGCAAATTAAGCTAGCAATTGCAATGCCTGTGTTACTAATTTAAACCTGCCTAAGCTATCTGGATATAACTCGCTGTGGGTCCAACACTCAAGACTGTCACTGCAGCCACAGCGAGTGGTTGTCCTGGAGCATCTCACGCTGAACAACAACAAACCAGTCGAGCGAAGTGAGAGAAAAAAGGTTCGTACTTCGCCTAACCGCTAGCATAGAGAAACCAATTTTGTTCCACAACCGTGCGTCTGCGATAAGATGCACATCACGATTCTTCATTTGTTTTATGTAAGCCTGGGATGGTACAATAAAATCGTTTATATTTCTTAGCTACTTTTGTAATAATCTTGAGTAAGGTAATTTATATTAATCGTCAATCCGACGATCTTGAAGATTAAACCATGCCGATCAAGAGGCGTAGAAAGTGTTATTACTTGTTCATCGATGTATTCTCCACACGTTTTATGTGAACTTGTACAATTGTAGTCACGAACTTGCATCATTGTGACGTTTGAATGCTACCGTCTGAATCGTAATCGGTTTATTTCAAACGCCTTTTTGCAATAAATAATCTTGTTTGACGGCTGGTTGATGACTGCTGTGGACGATTTTATGGCTGTCGTGGCGGGGTATTAATTGGGCGCAGCTTGTCTGACGCTCGTTCGTCTGTCTGAACACATCTAACTCATCAATATCAGACATCCTTGCAAGCACCATTGACATTTAACTTCAAGAGTAAATAAGCAAACTTTTAGGGATACATTGGTTCAGAAATTCTGAAATGCATTAAAATTATCGTCACTTATATAAATAATGATAACGATCAGTTGTTTTCGACATTTTAACGACGCTTAATGGAAAAGTCCTAATGCATAGACTACGTGATGTGGGCTTAGCAATGGTGTGCGACGGGTTTTTACTTAGGCGGTTTTGTTTCGTGCTCACTCAATCGGTTTAATCGGTAGTATTAGAAACACTGTTAAACGACAATACTCTGACAACCAAACCGAACAGTTTAAAATTTGAAAAAAATCGAAAGTTGTTCAAATTGGACACGTAACAACAACAAATTTCTGCAGAACAATTTCTACGCTGAACAGAGGCTGACAGACTTTATGCTTTCCACTTGCGTAAATCCGAAAAATGGCACCTTTACTACACGAAAGTCTGTTTCGGTATACCGTACAATTGCCGCAAGTTTATAGCTCTGCAAAATATTCAGGTGAGCGCCTCAGGTCGGCAATAAACACGCCACGTATGTTTGTTGATACCACTCGTTAAATATGGAGCACACTATTACAAGTCGTGAGTTGTCGGTTGCTCTTTACCGCTACCCTGCGGTTATGATCTGCCCGGCTTAAAGCAGAAGCTCAAAACAGCACGTAGAAAAATCGGGATTTTTTGTTTTATTTGTTCGCGCTTAGAAAAATAAGAAGAAAGGTTAAATCCCTCATAAAACGAAAAACATAGACGAAAGTGCAGGACAGTGGTTAGAAAAAATATACGCTAAAAATTGCACGATCAACAAGTGCAGAATTAAAGAAAAATACAAGAAAGCAGTTGATGAAAGCGTTGGCAAGGATGCAATTACAAGCAAAGGCTTATGGAGACACGGGCTGTCATGATTGACGTCGGCCGAATAATCACACGAAAGCACAGCAGTTTGTTGACGTATTGGCTGTGGAAATGAGTGCATATTGAAGATTCTAAAAAGAAAAAAAAAGAAAAGATTAAAGTCTGACCAAAATCTTCTCTGCCGAAATACAGCAGCAGACGAGGATTAATTTTATCCAGTTTTATAGTTTTTAAAACCGTGAAAGTGAAAATATGTAAAAACTTACCAGCAGTTTGGAAAAGATCCGGTTTGTTGCTGAACCTTGTCGTCGCATAAAAACGCTTTGAACAATCCACAGTGATGCGCAGCCGCCAACCGATACAATCAACCAGTGGAACTGATCTGGATCTGGCATTAAGTCCATTTTCTGGGGGCCGTTACGATAGTGTGAGTTTGGATATGACAAAACCAGCGGCCACCGTTGCAGCAATCAATAAAGTTGATTTTCCAACCGAGGATGCTGAATTTTCACCTCCGCCAACGTCTCTCTGTCCCGACACAACTTTTAACACTCGGGGGTTGTTTTCGGTAAATGCAGTCTCGATGTCGAATGGATTGACTAGATCTGGAATCACAACATCTTCTTGGCTGGTGGAGTCAACGCTTGGCTTTTTGTGGTGGCGAATTCGGTTTATAACATCCGAGAGGACAACTTCTGGCTTGTCTGTTTTGACAGTCGTTGTCGTTGATTGAGTTGTTGTAGGAGCAACAGTTGTTTCGTCTGAAATTAAAAAAATAACCCTGCTTAGCTGAATGAGTCACACGGCACATGTTACAAGTATATTTCACAACTTCGAATCACGTGAATTTGTTTATCAAAACAACACGCCCCGCGGCTAAAGGGAAGAAGGCCAGCACGTGCGCACGCTCAATTAAATTATTCTATCTCCTTTCTGCTGGTATAAATGCTAGTTTGCGATAAGCCGCAGGTAAGCCGAGGTACAAGAGAGAGCTTTAAGAAAGAGCACGCTTCTTATTGCGAACAATTCGTGAGCAAGCGGGCGTGAGACATTTTCCTCTTATCGTCGACAGCCACAGGTCGTACCAGGCCCATAATTGGTAACCTTGCACTACTGTAACTAATTTGTACATGCTCTTAGTTGATCTATTTTTAATCGTGTCTGAGATGTGTGTCAACACATACATGGATGGGAACATGTGTTTCGGACAGATTGCATTGACTTAAATATTTTTGTCACTGTTTAACAAAAAACTAAAGCGCAGCTATATGTGATGACCAAGCAAAAATTTCAAAGCCAATGTTACCTTTGCAAGCGACGCGAATGTGGATCCTGGTGGCGTCTTTTGAGCAGCCGTGGCGGGAACGGCGACCTCGTGGCAAAGCTGCAAAAAGAAACAAAAGCTGTTGCTGACATCGTGTAAATAAGGCCGACCACGGCATGGAAATTATCGGTTCCCGTCTGTGTACATCGACAACAAGCCGTTTCTAGACAGTTTCCCTAGGCGATGGTTGGTCGTTTTGTGGCCCGGGGTGTTTACGTCCAAGTACATTGACTTTCTTTTGCCGCAAAGCGAGCACCGCATTTAAGCCACCCACTTAATATTCTAATTCAGTTTTAAACCGGCCGAGTTCGCACAACAAACACACATAGGCGGGAATTATGCGCCGTGACAGCGCAGAACGCTGTTGGGCTCTTCAGCTTAATCGTTTTCTTGTGCACAAGATACTCCGAGTCCCGACTTACCCATAAAGTAGTAATCAGCACAATATTGAAATCGGAATCCGAGTGGTGATGGACTGATGGTTTGAAACTTGAGAGTCAGTTTGTTTTCGCGTTCGGGTTTATCACAGGCGAACAAGAATTTTCCTCTTCCTGGAATAACAGAAACATCGGTGTTAAAATTTAGTGTCGAAAAACTGTGATTGTATCACAGCGATCCGTCTAACGGATGTTTGATCACTGTCTAACTCACTCCGAGTCATCGCGACAGGACAAAGTGGCCATTGTAAACATAGCTTTACGCCACAAAGAGGTGAAGAAATCCGAATAGGCCGAAACGGCAATTAGTAAGGCAAACAGCGACATGCGATACCGAGGCGACAAGACAAACAATTAATTACGCTGCCTCCATTGCCAGCGGAAAGTTGACTTAAAAACCTTGATTGTTTATGGAAAGAGGGTGTCGAGTCATTTCCTAGTAGTTCCCTTTTCTCATTATACATTGAATAAGCAGTGAATATATCACCCACAGGTTTCACCCACAGTCAGCAGACGTCACAGCAACACACGGGACTTGTATTACACGAGCGATAATTTGTGTATGAAATAGAGCTAATCGTGTCTCGCTTAATTGTCATAATAGCGCACCAACGCCTTGGCCTTCCGCCCACTGTATTTAACGTCGGCGCAATATTACTCATCGAGGAAGCTACCACACTAATCTTTTTCTTTCACATAAAATCATTGCATGATTGCATCAGGCGTTAATCCCCACAAGTCTGGTCATTCGTCCGCCGACGCATCAGACTTTGGGAGAATTTAGGCACAAACTTCGACACAAGTGATGGATACTGACCTTTGGCGTGGCAACTATTGTACTCCGATTCCGTGACATTGAGCAAGTCAAAGGTCGCCGGTTCTCGTGGACCTCCAGTGATTCCCTGGAGACTTCGATGGGGGCACATGATGTCCATGAACTCGCCGATTCTCACATGTGTGATATGCTCACGATCCTTAAGTCTGGAATTCGAGATAAGTTTGTGTTATTTATTTTCGATACTTTACACATGTGGATTGCGGGACACTTTACGGTATTTTGGGAAAAATCTAGCATGCTCAGTGTGCATTCTAGTGAGATCGAAACGCGTTAATTTGTTGCATGAGAAGACACTTTGGGCTGGCCCGTGTTGTTGTTTTTGTTAGACGGCGATAAGTAATGCGATTTCGTGGGCCGAGAGCCAATGCCAGACCTCCTTTCGCACCAAGGAGATAAGGCGAGATTAGAAGCGACTTGTTTGTACAACGCTCCAAGTATGAATGTCCCGGTCCGAGCGTAAAACCAATATTTACACGGCTGCGTGCAATGGAACAAGCAAAAAATGACCATCGCGTTAAAGAGACCTCAGCAAGGTTGCGCAAACAATAAGTAGAGGTCCCTTGCTGAGTTGAGCTCGACCACGATATGAGTCACTAAACAAAGCGGCCACTCAATAAGACATGTGGACATGTGGCAGTATCAAATATTAACCATGCAGGTAATATCGCGTCCTTATTATTGGTATACAGACAGCGCTTCGAACCATTTTGTGCGGTTTGACCTTTGATGAAGAAGCCGAACACGTGTTCCAGCATCACCATTGTTTGCAACCGATCGCTTGAAAGGTTCTTGCAACTCTTTGCAGGGCTTTTGTGTTTTTTGTTAACAGGCGTCAAACCAAATAGGCAGTTTGGACAATGGTCGTAAACCTACTCAATGATTTCTTGCGCCGCTAACGATAATTGTGATTGAATGCGCGGCGTTAACATCTTGCCGCCTGCAAGTACTTGGTGCTTAATGCACAATTAAACAATTGAGAGGTCTGGGATTTAAATGCGCGTGGCAGCAAGGGGCTTATAATTTTCCCACACGTAAATCTTCTTTGACGAAAACAATGTATGTTTAGTAAACGTTGCCTTCGTCGAATATCCAAACAACATCGGCGACTTTGCTAAGGACAGACGCTTGCCGTAAAACAAGGGCGACACGCTGGGTAAGCAAACGATTTTCGATTTGCCAAACTAATTTGGTTCCTTGGTAAATAGTTTGCGCCGGATTCGACATAAAGGCCTGCGCAACTCTCCGGGGGGCGAACCCAGATCCTAAATTGTTGTTGCGCTTGTGGGAACCGGATGCTAGGTCGACTGTAACGCCACGGAAACAATACGCCAATATTCTCTCATAAAAGGCTGGCCAGCGGTCCGGGACACCATTATACATCCACAGAACAGGATGACGCGTTTGTCGTATAATCAATACGTAACGCAATCAATGGGTTCGTTGTCAAGCAAACGCTTCTAGTTGGGGAATATTCGCGGAAATGTGCGGCGACTCCACGACAGTGAGAAACTTTTACGACTGTCGCCGAACAGGAGCAGTGAATGTGACGCAACTTGTAAAATATCAATAAAAATTTGCTAACTACCGGCGGCAAGGTAGCACCAACATTGGCTGACTTGTTTGTGCACGAGCTTCCCCTGGTCGACACTTGACGGACTCGTATAACACCGAATAAGGGCAAAGCGACATTAATTACAAGGTTTGAATGTCTCCGATACCGAATTTCAGAAAATTGCTTCGATCGATTTTGGCACTGGGGAACTTTATTGCGCTGCGTATGTCGACTTAGTAGATATTAGTTGCGGAGTCTTGCGCAATCGGATTACATTAATTCCGGGGTTTCTATTCCAGTACCACCCACATGCACACACAAAAAACTTTGCAGCAAAGGTTTGATGGATATGACTCAAGCTTAACAGTGATCAATATAAATGAAACAGCTTTTAAAGGGTACAGATCAACTTACTGTGGAGACATGACCGAATTCCAGTAGACTATATGTCGCTTTGATCCACCGACGCAGCACTGGCAGAAAAAGAACAGAACGAACATGCTTGCGAATTTCATCATTTTTTGTGGTACTCTAACTTGACAGATGCAAAATAACTAGAATATCTAAAAAAATATAAACAGGTTACAAAAATGATTTCATCGAACAAAACCAGCTCTTTTGCGTCTTAGCCACATAAAGTAAAATCAATCTCTCCGCGCAAAGTGCTTTATATGCGCGTGTATCACGGATCCTTGTACCACAACAAACTGCGCCTTAACTTAAAGCAACTCCACAACAAGATCACGTCGACTACTTTACTACATGTAATTGCTGACTCTCTCTGGAGAACTTGCGCTTCGCTGCGAGTGCGACCACAAATCTGATTGATGACATGGCGGCACACCAATTTACCTAGTAAGGCCTCTCTCTCTTTCTCGCTGCTGCCTTTTTCCTTTTTCGCCAGCCAGCTGAGCGGAGTTGGTACAGCTCATTGCTTCGTGCATATCGGGACCTCATCCTTATCAAAATATTTATCCTCGCGCGCGGACCATTATCACAGTTTTTACTGGGCGATTATTTGGCGACGCCAGCGAACGATATCGGCTGTCGATAACTAATTTCATGCTACAATTTTCGCGAGCGCGTGCTAGAAATTAATGCCACTTACGCCTCGATTCGGATTACTAACTAACGATTTGGAATAAATTTAGCGTTCCAATTACGGGCTGGTCTACACTGATTATAGCTTGGCCATACCCAAAAATACCGTGTAACGCAATGGACTTATTTTTGTAGGAGAAACACATTGATTGGTTAAAACCTCACTAGGCGCGATGAAATTAGTCTCGGGTAAAGCACCTGCACATCACTTGCAAAATTCCAACTTCATGCGTGTATTTTGACATCGCAACTTTTATTCACAGCCGATTTTAAGGTGTTAACTCGCCGCTGTGACGTCACGCCTTAATCGCGGAATTTTCAGTAAACAGATCAATGTAAACAATGTCACTCAAACCGGTGACGGTTTAGCCTTGGGCTGGCATTGGCGAGGTTTTCGGACAAAGAATGTTTGCAATATTCAATATAATCCGTTCCGAAATTTCATTGTATTTAAAGGACAAGTGGCGAACGACTGACCCATAGGCGGTTTGTGCCTGGCGCAAACTATTTCAACAATCCGCCTCCCATTCGCGTCAGAGTTTCAGGAATTTTGTTTCTGCGAAATATTTGATCCAAAAACCGCAGTGCAGTATCGAGGTTGAAGCAAGTCCGTCGCAAACTTTCACAATCTCACACCGAAAATCCTATTCAGTGGGCTAATCCGCCGAAACTTGTGGTATGCTCAGTAAACCTGGAGCTGATGACCAGTGGGCATGGAATTTAACAGACTTAGTATTACAGTAACTATTTTTTCCCGTTGTTGGAAACAAATATTTAACAACGAATAGACGCATTTAGCTGGGAAATTTGTTAGGCAAAAAAACAACAACAGACCAGAGTAACGATGCAAAGAAATTTAATAACGGCTGCGCAGTCGTGTTGGTGTTCTGATGATATGCAACCGTTCATTAAACTTTAGATTAAAATTTCGCCCATTGACTGCCTATTATTGCCGCCTAGGTGCTCTGCTGACGACCTGCCGAGCGGTCAACGATGCAAAATCAACATCTCGTTAACTTTAGTGCCATTATGCTGCGATTTAACTCGCAGTCCGAATGCCGCAAACTTACATGGATTAAAAGTGATTAATTTGTTCTGCCCCAATTACTGGATAATGGCAGTTATAATCTTGCCATCATGTCCAGTTGGTGTCTTTGCTTTCCAGTCCCAGCTCATCAATAGCTGCATCATAAAGATACAACCACTGGAGCATTTGCTTGTAATTTGAAATCTTGCTGTGTCACAAGTCGTTAGTACTATTTTGCGAAAGTTAGCCTTCCTGACAAACACTACAGTGTCGAAGGTGAAGTGTTGCCCAAAGGTGGAGGCCCTTATCAGTCGTTAGCTTATCTCGCCATGTTTTGATAACACTAATTTCTGCAACGTTGGCGATAATGCAGATAGTGCACGCGTATTCACCATCATGATGCACCCTTAGTGACAAGAACGATAAGAACCTGTTCGTTAGCGATATTGGGTGGATATATTTGACAATTGGTAGCTCGAAGATAAATTGGTGACATGGGTTTAAATTTTAACTAACTCATCAAGTTCGTCCGGGAGATAATAATGTTGACATTTAAGGTATAAAACCTTAATAAATTGTCACAAACAAGTTTTTCCTTTTATAAACTATAGTTACATTTGTGAAGTATATAAAATCATGTTTTTAATTGCACAAAAATCTGAAACGTAACAGTCTGTGAGCATAAGTTTTAGTGTCTCGCACAAACAAAACTTGTCTGTACTGTAATGTTCTCATGTCTAAAACTTGTTTAAACAGCTGGATGTCCATAAACGCGCTTTGTGACTGCACCAGACGGCGTCCTATGCTACGGAATATTTAAATGCTGACTGACTCAGTCTCGCAAAAACATTTCGTCAGGTTACGAAAAAAAAATATATTGACACTGGGATAATATTGTTAACAGACTGATTTGATAAAGCAAGCGCTAAAAAGTCATCGCGGACAAGAACTTCCCTCCACAATTTTCGTCACCGTCGTTCACAATAGAAATGTTTCAGACAAATATTTGATCTGTTACTCTAGGGCAGGAAACCCACAGAGCAATGAAGAATGGCAATGGGATGTCAGCAAACAGGAAATTACGTTACGATATAAATAAACGAACTACAGATATAAACAATAGCCCTATACAGTTTTGAAACACCATGTTAAATGCTTTAAACAATAATAATGTATAAAATTTGAATCTCCATGACAAATTTACGCCACTTTTCGGAAAAGTGATCGTATATACAATTTTTCTAAAATAAGTAAAAAGTGAGTGCTCATATTCTGGCGTTGGTGTGTATGTATGTTGGCTACAAACGTTAAAAACGTGCGCAAAATGTCTGTTGTGCTAAAACTAAAAGTCGCAAAACAAAATAATCAAAAACCTTTTTTTGTGATGAACGTGTCAACGAAATATATTTGCAACGTGTCAATACGGGTTCGTGTTCTAAATTCGTGAAAACAATAATTTCAAACCACTCCGATGCCTTGGTTCATGGACCACGATTCGATCATATCCCAAAACATAAGCAGAATAAAGTCCAGCGCGTCTTCTTAAAAACATTACCCAATGCGCTCCAAAAGTCACGTTTTATTATCATCACATTTCTATTCTTAAAACGGTCAGCGTTTACGGCAACTACAAGTCTACACCAACACAAAACAAACACTACTTTTTTTAGGCACGCGTAAATATCGGCGTCAGTTTGGTGATACGATGCAAGCTTAATTATGAGAAGACACATTCGCCAAAATGTTTACCACATAAACTATAACGTAAAGCAGGGCCGCCTCAACCGCGCGCCGCGGCCTTCGAGGTGTAGTTTTAAGTGGCCCGTGAGCGGACTTTTGACGTTTAGTTCATAGGCTGTCAAAATATACCAAAATTATACCAGTTTTTATTTTTGGGGGGCCTACTAATCAAGAACTTGTATACCAAACGCTTTGACAATAAACCATTTTTTTCAAATTTAGTGTAAATCGCATGCCAGTTTATGTAACTATAGTGACTCAATATCACCCCGTGATGGCGTCGCAAAAGTTGTCCAAATTACAGGATTTGTGACGTCAAAGTGAAAACATTGTAACTGAACTTGATTGGTATTTTATTTTGAAAAAAAAAAAACGTTTGTGGCCTTTAATTAATTTTCTTCAAATAAAAGTGACTCGCAACATTTTAGAGGTTGGGGAAGGCCTGACATAAAGCCCGATGGTGACCAATATTAATGCCGGATATATAGTATTTCGGTGTTCGTTCAAATGTTTGACACAATTTGTGGGACAAGTCCATCAATTTAAACCGAAAATGCAGGGTAATTGTTACCGCCTATTCGATTTAAGCGCGCTTGTACAATATAAAAGCTTTTTGGAAGAGCTGCGTCCGTCGCCTCGATGGCGCAGTAGGCAGCGCGTGAGTCTCATAATCTCAAGGTCGTGAGTTCGATCCTCACTCGGGGCACGTTTTTGTTGCGCTGAGGCATTTTACGCTTTCACATTCTTTATTTCTTGTTAAGACTTACGATGCATGTTAAAAAACAAAAATGTAACTTCTTTTACCCCTATAGCACAAACTCGCAAAGTTAATTAAGGAAGTTCCTTTTTATGTACCGATGATGACAATGGTGAGTATATTGTATTCCATTTTCATCATTATGTACCGATAATGACAGCAGCGATTGTCGAAACCTTTTGCAAAACAAATTTGATCTCACTATATAGCCTACAAGTTTTATGACAGTTATTTTTGTAATTACGCTACTCTTCAAAACTGTGTCTCGTGTTCCAAAGACTTTGTTCACATATTTTCAATATTTTCGTCGTTGAGAACCGTTTTGTTGCCGCCCCAAAATAAGTTCGGACCCCGTCATATTTCTACTATCCTTAAATTGCTAAGTCGACACTATGTATTGCATGTGATGTCTCCCAAGACAAGGCAAATGTTGTTGCAGTGCAAAGTAGATGCTATAACTGACAGTTGAAACGTAATATTTATCTTCAGCCCCACTAAAATACAACCCAAACAAACCACCAAATCCAAGTAAAAAAAGCTTACAACGGACCCTAAAAACCCCTTGAGTACCGTTAGTTGCCATGCCGCGGATTATGAACTACTGTAAAACTACCAGTGGTTAAATCTATTTCAATCCAACAACAAGAAGTCTAAAAACTTTTTTTCAGTACGCATAACCTATATATCTGATCACTTTGGGAGTGCGTGAAGCCATTAAAAAAACGTGTGGGAAGCAAAACTTTTACGACTTTATAGCAAGAATTCTCAACATCTCTAGAGTCACCTCGTGTCGCATCTCAATGGTGGACGCGACAGAAACAAGACAAAATAACACCGAAAAACTCTGTTGATTCATTTTATTTAGAACGTTCGTTTGTAGCGGTGAGATGAACATGTGTAAAAACACAATTAATGTAGAAAAAAAGAAAATTGTAATTTAAGCTGCTTCCACTAACGATTTTGTAAAACTTGTGACATTTTTGAAAAGCGGAAATGCACGGAGGTTAGAAGTTGTACACCCCCCAAAAAAGACAAACAGCATAAGTTATTGTGACTTACACAAGCAACATTCACGTTTCCCATACAGCATGTACTTTTAAGAAAAAATCAGTTGATATTGAGTTTGTACAAAACTAATAGGGTCATGCACAAAACTGTGTATTATTTAGGATTTTTGGCAAACAAAAGTTGCATGATAGTTACAAACAAATCGCGGTCATATTCCGAAAAACGTTGCCAAAACTCCTACGTGTCTTTTATTTTGACACGAAAAGCCAGGACGGTACATTTGACTGTGCTGAATACCAAGCGGAACGAAACCTTTTGCATTTGTACATCAAGTTTATTTGTTTGATGTCTTCCAGGGAAAATCCTTTGCGTTGTGCAACTGCTGGTTTGTTGGAACGTCTGACAACAAAACAATTATGATTAAGAATAAAAAAGCAAAACACAAAACTTTATGCTTTATGTCTGTAAAAGCAGACTGTAAGATTTTAGAAAAGCGGCAGTTTGTGAATTCACTGCGCTGTGTATAGTATAGCGTTGACAGATAAATTCTAAGGTGATATTTTGACTTAATACCGTATAATGGTATACCTTTACAAAAGATCATCTACAGTGATGGATCGTATACGCAGGTTTTAAACCGTTGTATGATTCTAGCGGAATGACCAAAAAAAGAAAAGTACCTATCAAAGACCATGTAAACTAATAGAAGTATTTCATTCCCCATTAACTCTTTTACAGTTGCGCGCATACTCGGAACTATAGTTTATTTAAATCTGAAACTTAAAGTATATTTTTTTTATTGTTTTAGGTTAAGATTGCAGCACACTTACCGATCAATGATGGTCGCCTGTCCGTTACTACTGAACGAGTAGCCACTGTAGTGCATCACTGACTGATAATCGTAGGGTGACCCCATTGAGTTAATCACGCGTTTGGTTAACTTCGCGAAATTGTATCTTTCACCTAGTAAAAGGAGTATAGACCTTTGCCAAACACGGTAGCTTTTGATCATATAAAACAACACAAGAGAAGTCGGTGGTATAGCAAACTTCATTCCTAATAAAAAAACAGAAAAAAAACAGAACCGTTTGTAGTTTAAACACGTATAAGCATCAAAAATAGTCTGCAAGAAACAAACTTATTTTATCTGTGGTTGATTTTGTATTCGGCAATAATTAAAATGTAAGCTTTGTTATACTCCACAACAGGCATATGTCATTGTGAAATTTCGACCTTGTATACAACCTTATAGTTTTTGCTTGAGAATGGACTAAAAAACAAATAACTTGCCTGAAATCACATTTTCAAGGTGAATTTTGACAAATCGGTCCCTATCTGGCCTGGAATGTTCGTGGAAGAATCCCAAAGCATGCATTATCTCGTGAATTATAATTCCCTGCTCTTTATCACACCCAGTTCCAATGTAAATCTAAAACAGATGTCGTTTGCTACCGTTGTTGGCTATACGTCCATTAACCGTCCTGACCTTTTGTTTCCCACCAACTCTTCCGTAACTTGAAGCGCATTCGTTCCCATCCACAAATTCGATGTAGTCCACTTCGTTGGTTCGTGTTTCAAGTCTTACACAAGTCCTCGAAGCAAAATTTCTCATCGCTGAAAAAATCCTTCTGGTCTTAAGGAGGTTTTGCCCTTGAACAAAAGCTGGAATGGTAAAAAACTATTTTTCACGAGGTTTGAACCCAGGACGATCCTAAGGAGTCTTATAGTGCTCCCATGTGGCCTTAGGGCTCCCATTTTAGTGCATCAAGGTAACTTACTGACTGAAGAGTGAAGAGTGTAGGGAATAATGTAAGTTCCACCAGGTCCCCTCACGTTCCAGCGTTTGAGTTTGCGACTCGGCGCTCCTCTGGTGTTCGCGGCAAAGTATTTTCTGGCTTCTTCAGCTTCAGTGAAAAATGCATAGATGATAGATAGCATTAGCAAAACTCGCAATTTATTTACGAGTTGTCATGATAAACAAACAACCATTATGAGCATTCGATTAAAATGTTTTGATAATGACAAAACAACATGTCAAATGTCAATATGCTTTACTTGAATACAGCTGGCTTGTTCATTTATCACACAAAAATGCATTTGGAGTTATAACTACTAAAATGGTCAGCACTGGTTTAGGGAGCTACGACAAAAGGTACACATTGTCAACCATTTCAATTTTGTGTGCAAATATTGGCATTTCGAAAATATAGGTGAAAAACAAATAATTCCTACCTGTCATTACAATATCACCATCAAACAGACCGGAAAACTTGCATCGACAACTGACAATGCATCCCATGTGATTGGTCTCAAATCCCAAAACGCAATCTTCAGTGCAAAGAGCAACGTCAAAATCGTCACAACTTATCACCCTCGCGTCCAACCTTTCAAGAAGTCCTGGTAAAGAAACGACATTTTTCCCCACATTTTCCCAATCTGGTTTTGAAACAACTTGCCAACCTTGAAACTTAGGGATGGAATTCTCTCCGAGAAAACCGCTCGTCCGTTTGGCATCTATATACAATAAAAGAAAAAATTAAACTACAGGTATGTGTATACATACGTATTTTGCAGTAAAGTCGGAAGGTATTGCAATGGGCTCGTTTATACATGGTTCGATAACGTTGAGCACCGACGTTTGCGTACAACAACAACAAAACAAAATATAAAGTCGGTATTCAATAAAATATAAAGTTGAACATTAAACATGTGAAAAGTAGCTGGTGCCTGTGTTTCTAGTTTTGGTCTGACTAACCGAAACTTTGTGTTTTAAAGTGATTTTTATGGCCACGCCGAACCTTTTCTGCGCATTTTCCGTTCAGCAAACCATAGCAAAATTTTACAATACCCTCACACAAATACAAAAAGCTGGAAAAGTGCTGCGGATTGTTCTAGGCTTAATACCTGTAAAAAGCGGATAAAAAAACTCCACATAATATACTTACAGCAACAGTTTGTTATTAGCAAGAACAAGGCAACTGACAACAAAAATTCCATGCTGACATATATGCTGGTTCATATGCTTCCAAAGAGCGAACGTTCCATCGAACATTTGTGTAAGCGAATGTAAACCCCGCACTGTCACTGGGAAATGTCAGGAATATGACATTTCTAATTCCGGCGTGTGATTGACACAAACGGGCAGGCATTCCTGTTTAGCATGTATAATATCTGATTCTGCCCTACGACGCTTCGGTAATAGTTACATCAGTGATTCTCAACCGCGGCTCGCAACCGCCCCTGCGGCTGTCATAAAATACTTTTCGTCGCTGAAAATATTCCGCAAAACGTTCTGCGCTTTTTAAATTTTCAATTACTGTTATCGATGGAAATTATTACGAATGCTTAACGGTGGTGACATTTTTATGTGGCTTTTTACAAACTTCAGTTGTCGAATTTGGCCCTGACATTTAACAAGGTTGAGTGTCATTGGTTTTCATCACAGTTCTTCAACCGGAGTTCCGCGAAACCCTAGTGTTCCGAAAAACAGTCGGAAAACTTTTGAAACTAGTACCTATAGTGTTCCGGAAAGAAGTTCCGTCAGCTCGGGTTAATCGAAGTTTAGTTTAAGAATTTAAACGAGAAATATTTATACCAATGCCGAGAATACACGATTGCCAATGAGTAAAACTTGTAAAATATATGTTTTTCTGTATGTAGGTACTAGTTTCAAAAGCTCATTTACTGAGGTTTCGCAATATTTGTCTAACTATGGGTTCGGTAGCTCCAAAAAGTTGATACTGGTTTACATACAAAATCTCGAAAACAGTATTTTCTTCATTAAAACGCTTTGCGAATGTTGAAGGAAATGACGCGTTTACTGCCATAGTTAAACACCCACATCCTCTTATTTATGCTGATAGAAGTTGACTACACATTTTGTCAAGCGTTGGATGGAACATCCTGACACGAAAGGGTAAACACGAAAGCCATTTTCAAAAATGTATTTATTCGCACGTTTTGGGCTGAAATGATCAAAACTGACATTGAAGTTTCAAACCAACATTCACTTTTGAAATCGGAGTCAATCATACAGACGAATGTTAAACACACAAATCAGGAACTTAATCTTAATTGACAATAAAAGGCAAAAACGTAAATCGGAAAGAAACATGCTTTCGTTAATTGGAGCAGCAAACGGATAGCTTAGGTTGACTTCTGAAAGACATGTTGTGTCATTTACTTATACTAAGTACCCAAGAAATTGCACCTATAGTTGCATAGCACTGCAATACGCTATGCGCTACAAATTACACATACAATTTACACACCGGGGTTTAACATCATGTTCGTGCATGAGTTGACAAAATTGCCAAATTAAAAATCAAATGAGGGCGATATTTTGAACTTATTTGTGAAAGAATGTAGTTTTGACTCTGCACAATTATAACTCGTCCAATACACTTTCACGCAACACAGTTGTAACATTGATTGCACACCAGCAAAAAAGCACCAAGCACACAGTTTGTGAATTTACAACTGCAAAACACTGTGAGCCTGTTTATCGACATGATCTGACTGTTTTAGTGCAGTAAACGAAAAAGATTGTGCTTAACATTAAAGATTTAGCTTGTAAATTTACAGTTGTTAATTAGATAAGTAAAGTAGAACCAGATTTGCAACGAAATTATATTGCACCAAGAATTACCCAAACGTCTAATTTCCCCAACCATTGGAAAACATCGCAACAAAACATTAAAGTTCTCTGTCAGTAACATCCCTTCAAATTTAACCAATCTTCGGCGCTGCCCAGTACGTGCTTATCCATCCACAAGGGGTCAGTCTGGAGGCGTTTGGCATTAGAAGCAAGAAAATCTAAGAAATGATCAACACTGTGTTCTTCGGCAGACAAGGCCCACATAATCTCACGGAAGTCTTGCATACTGAAACTCGTCACGTCAATTTTGTGCCCGCAATATCGTATATGACGTGACGATTTACGTTTGGTTTTATTTTTCGCCGACTTTTTGACGCGGGACTCGGATGATTGACAGGACGTGGTGGTTACATCGGACAGCCTGCTTTCGTCAATTGCTGAAAACACGCTGCTACATGGGGAGGACGACGATGTTCCAAATCGGTCAGATTGTTCTGATATGTTTACAGTTGGCATTTGTGGTCCACAATGTCCTTGCATATGATGCTGCGCACTGTGCGAGTTTTGAATGTCATAAGGCATCTGCATGTCATTTCTTTGCACGCTAGGTTTTTGACTATTTCCTGATTCAACCACTAAGTACGGATACGCATTTGTGTCTTTATTACTAGAACTTGGTGAAGTTTCGTGGCTTAAACCTCCTTCCTTCTGCTCTTCGTTCAAGTCAGTCAACTTTAACTCAAACGAAGTATCAGGATTAGTGCTAACAGCATCTTCTGTTTGAATCACTGAAACGTGGTTTGTGGGTTTATTTTCTTCACTGTCCTCCTGAATAGGTGACAAATGTTGAAGAATATTTCCACGATTCGTAGCTCTAGGTCTGTAGTTGTTTTGTCGTGGACTCCGATGAGCAAAGCCGTTTGTGTGGAGCCTCGGATCTTGACTCCTACCCGGCAAATCCTGTTCATAACCAAAGTTCCCACTCGAGTTAGGGTTCTGTGCGTTTCCCGACCTTCCATGTAACAATGATTGCGTCCTCTGGGAATATTTGCGGCCAGACCAGTGGTCCTCCATCTGTTGCATGCGATACTGCATGTCCTCCAAGCGTTGGTGCAAGTGGACACACTCGCGGTGTTTGTGAATGGCATAGTCCCGCTCTTTGTCCCACCTCATGTGATAGTACCTGATGTGTTCGTCTTTTTCGTACAGCTGCGCACTCACTGAGTTGAATTTTTGTTGCATTGAATTTAGTTGTTTCTGTAACGCACTGACTTCTGCTTCTTTTTCATCTAGCCTTCTTTTGGTAAGGTTTGATTCTTCAATGGCTTTTTCTGCGGTCAGTTTGTATTTGTCTTTGGTTTTTAAGAGATCTTCACTTTTTGATTTCAGTTCCCTTTCGCACTTAATTTTTTGTTCAAGTTTATCCTCCCGCTTTCGTAGCAGTAAGGATGATTTTTGCAATTGTTTCCTCAGTTTGGTAATTATCGTGTTTCTATGCATGACTTTTTTACGGATTCGGTCGATACTGCTCGACGCTTCGGCGATAACTACGTCAGCATCTAATGACGTCTGTACGGAATCTAAAGAAAAACATTTGGTTACAAAATTTGGCCATTTTTTTCTGCACAACTCAATGTATAGGCTACTTGTAGGTATTGAAACGACGTTCAACTACAACATGATTAGGTCGAAACTGTTTGACCAATTAGTGAGCCCCCTAAATAAAAACCTGGACGTTCAATTTGCGTTGTACCATACGTACCATCAAAACTTTCTTGCAAAATTTTATTCTCTTCGGTTTGTTCTGTTGCTTGTAATTCCGCTTTGACACTTTTGTGCAAGTCGTTGGTCGCTGACCTTGTACAGGCCATCCGCATGTCGATCTCTTTACTAAGTTTCGCTTGACTCGATATTTCGTCAAATCCCTTGGACTTTTCTTCAGCCAATTCGCTTCGTAGAGTTTGAACTTCTTCCAGGGCATATTTTAATGCAGACCGAAACTCCGTCATGTAATTAGTCTGTTCTTTCATGTCTTCCAGTTGGTGAACCACTTGCATATCTGTTGGCCATGGACGTTCCAATACGCACGAACTATTCTCAAGCATTGTTGCATAACGTATTTACCGCATATTAATAAACATTTTTCTGAACACAAAATCCTATAATTTTAGATGTTCCAACCAATGGTCTGTGACTGTGGCTGACTTCAATCGATCAACACCATTTTGGATCGATTTTAGAGCCAATGCTACGAGAGTCAATGTTTTATTTTGTACGTTATGTAATGGTCGTGAAGGTTCCTTTTAACACACACCTTTAGTCTGGCATTAACACATAGCCTATTTTAAGTATGGTTATGTTGGCAGACTTGACTGATATTCCATTACTACCAGTCACATGTCGTCAACAACTTGAATCGCCCGGGGCAGTAATTATCTTTCATAAAGTCACACAATAATTCAGCAGAACCTAAACATATGTATTTAAAACACAAGCCTGCTTTTTCCAGTTAACCACGCCCCAATGACCACATGGTAAAGGCGAGGTTTATATATTCCTGTAGCTCACAGCTACATTACAAACTTCTGTTAACATTACTAGCCTCGCTATGTTAATAAATGCTACCACGCACTGTTTCCCTAAGCAAACCTTTCGAACATGAACATTGTGCTGCATGCATTTCTTTACTGCTGACTGCACTGTACTGCTGAGTCAAACAATGCGCTACCATACGCTTCCGCTTTGACTGTAATACTATATAGTAGGCTATGTGGCGACAGATCATTAATTAATGGTAATGGGGTATATTTCAGACAATTAACCTTAGGAGTGACAAAAGGTCTACCTAATACATATATATTCATAGTTAAAATAGGAGTCTGTAAAACCCTAATACACATTCTACTGGTAACAATAAGCAATATTGGCTCTATAAAATGTTAAGAGTCTATTGTATTTCGGCATTAGCGGCTCATTGGTACTATTTTCTAAATTAGGCAACATCTGGAAAACATCTCACGCTTAAAATAAGCAACACGGCTCTAGTTCTGGCTAAAGAACAATGTCCTATCCTACTTGAACGACCTGTTTTGTTGACACAAGACAACAGCTCAAATGCGCTCTGCTCGCCAGACGCTTCACGTCATTTCATGCCCCGTTGGCTCTGTTCGCGTAGCAAGTCTTACCGCGGATGACTTGGTGTCACATGATCAAGCGGTGATAACCCGTAATGCATCTCGACTTTCGTTTCTCCTCAGTGACGTCATTGGTATTAGCCAGTTATGGTTAAGACGTGTATAAACGTATTTGCTGATTTAAGCAAATCATAAAATTACTCCAATCAACATGTATTTTTACTTATCGTTTGGTTGTTGTGGGTAAGGTTTTTAAACTTGTTTTAATTTGCAACACCAGTAACAAACTTTAAACATTTTAGGGGGTTTGTTGAGGCATATCGTAAGTCCGTAAGGTGATTTTTTTAATTCTTGTCTTTAAAAATCATTCACGTACGCACGCCGCCAAAGAAGATTGATTTCAGATTTGTGTAAAAAAATTGTATCTGCAAAACTCCATGATTTAATTGTCAATTTTTACGATTGCGTATTGTCACCTAATACTAGATATAGAACAAAGTTTTAGTTGGACAAAACATACTCGACTGAATATCTCCATTTATCAAAAATTCCGTTTCAGTCCAATGAAAAGCAACTAACACTGTTTTACGGTCAATGTAAAATGTTTACTTCAACATATTTTTTTAGGCGTTTCGATGTGCTAAAACTAACGGTACTTGCATGGGCAACAAATAATTTCCGCTTCAACATCAGGAGGAAGATAAACTAAGTTTGCTCCATACCTGGCCGAACAAATTTGGTATTGTAGCAAAAATTTTGAAAGTTGCTTAGGTGCATCGCTCCTCTCAACCTCAAACGACATGGCTTAATTTGAAGTTTAAAACTCGTTGTATGAAAGCGACTATAAAAAAGCAAAAGGCGATGAAATGCTAGGAATTTTCAAACACGTCTTTGAACTACCAAATCAAAAGCGCAAGCAATACATCGTTTCATTTCAAAACATGTTTCCAGGTACAAAAGTTCCAACGTATTCGTATAATTTTATTTTCGATGATTGCACTAGAATATTTAAACACATACAAATACACAACAGTCACATTCTATCCACATATACCAGCACCAACAAGCTCATAAATTAAGGTCTGACTAAAGAATTACCACCATACTCCTAAAAACAATACGGTCGCTAAATGTTTCAAAACTTGGAAACATGTGTGACGATGCCTGTGGCCAACTACAGACAGGAGAGTAACAACCATGTGGCAACCTGTTATGTTCCTGATTTTGCACATTTATTGCACAAATAATAAATAAAAAAAGTTTAATTTATTTGAAGAAAAAAGATGTGTAAAATTTATATGCAGTGGCAATTTTTTGCTGTGAATTTCGCTGTGTGAAGATTGCTACGTCATGACATGGAGAGACTTAAAGGTGAATGCGTCCATCAGGAAGTTAGTCAACCTGACCAATTACTCTCTGGCAATTTCGTTAATTGATGCGGTGCTTGATGACGTTTCGGTTTCTATAAAAAAAGATGTCACAGTATTTTAAGCTGCTTCTTTGCTACCCGTAAAATTTAAAAAAGTAAGAACATGTGAGTACCTTTTCCTTTCTGTGTTGCTTCTTCAGCAATTTCGTTTGGTTCCTGTTTCGCATTTACTTCCTCACTGTCTTCTGACCGCGAGTCCTCCGATGACGTCACCACTTCGACTGACATCACTTCGGGGTTGGATTGAACGACACCATCAGGTTTTGATGCTTGGTCCTGTGCATCATCTGCAATTTCGGCCGAAACCTCGATGACGTCACCGTCGGATGACGTCGGTTTTTCGTCGCTGGAGCTCGAAGAACTCGACGAAGCACGTGACGGTGACGACAGAAGGGGAAGTCCCAGGTTACCGACGCGAGCTCCCGTTTTTACCGGTGACACACGGCTTGCTGCATGCCCAGGTCGTTTCAGCAGTGGGTGAACGCGAGCTGTCGGTGTGCGGGAGAGATCTCGTTGATTGAGCGCCACCCCTGGCCGCTGCGCGTCAGTTCTTAACACTTGCGGCTCGGCGAAGGCACGAAATTGGCTTCGTGGCGCCTGGTAACCTGAAAATTGTAAACCAAGCAGTTGTTACATCACCACGTCTGCGATTGTAAGAGTTTTGTTTTTGGACATAATGAATACGTGAAGCTGAAACTTTTGTTTGGGCAGATTGAATGTTATTTGTTTGTAAGGCCGTTTGATACCCGAGAAAATGCTTCAGAAGAGATTTCTAGATAATGATTAAAGATTTTAGAGAATTTTAACAATCATTTTATCGCTATAGTCCGCAACAAAACACATCACGTACAAAAGATTTAAACTTCAAACTGCATTAAAAATACCGGAGTTAAGCAGATAGCTGGATGAAAATGGATCGTCATGTGCATCTGGTGACACACCCAGCAACACAGCAATACGACGTGTCTTCAAATGACGAGCACGCATGCGACCTTTAGTCAAACGTTGTTTGGCGGCCATACATCTGTCGCAAGTCCGAAGGTTAGTAAACATTAACTGGTTGTACTTCTTGCCGAGCGTTTACGCGAGGAACCACGTTACGAGATAAAGCAGAGTACCACGGTGTGATTCGGTAAACTGCAAATGTCATCTTAAAATATTTCACAAAGGAGCAGCCAGACAACACAATAAAAAACTTCTTTAAAAAACTCTTAAAAGTCTAAAAACGTTCGTTATGTTTCAAAAGATTACCTACATTGCGCCTTTGTTCATTAAACACAGAGAATGTTGGACATCGACGTAAAACTTAAAGAAAATATTATTTTGCGATTTTTAAGTACACTGTAAATAGGGAGCTGTGTGGGTTCTTTTACCGAATGTGATCGTCAAATACGAAGTTTGCAGCAAGCATTGGAACTCTTCGCGATCCCGAAGGTTTGTGAATTGTAACGTGAAGTGTTCTGCTGTCGTCCGGATCGCTACTCACTTCAACATCCTGGACAGCACAAGCAAAAACAATGAGATCAAATGTTTACTCAACATTACAAACATATGATCAGAAAACAGGATAGGTCACAGCAGTTAACACAGGTCTGTGCATGAATTAATCAACAGGATTCAAGCAATCTGCAAATGTTGCTTGTTCCAATTATAGAAATAGCCTTGAAGTTGTGAAGACACTTTTGCATTATCGGGACATTTACTTTAAATTACGCCCTACACTTTTCCTCAGGACAACATTATTGTAATAATCGCTTTAAAAAAGACAGGGATTATGGATCACTAAATTATTTATGACATATCCACTAAATATTTATCAAACACTGGACAGACAAGTGGACAAGGCCTGGTTCACAATATCTTACCTGCAGAAATCCAGAAAACTTCACTACGCCCCAACCCAGACGTTTGTTGTCAGGTTCCACCAAAATAAGTTGGTACAAATCAACAACCAAGAATCTGCGATTTTTGCTGTCCTTGCCCACAACTGTGCATGCAATCAGGTCGCTGTTGTCTGTATTGTAGTTTAGTTGTGAGCAAAATGTCTGTTACATTGACACTAATCAAAAAAGAAACTTACTGAGGTCAAGTTTGTCGTCAGTCTGAATGCAATCTTGTTCCCTTGTCAACGGAAGTTGTGTTTCCACTTCTTTGCAAAATGTTAGAGAAATATCGCGCAGTGCAAGGAACACACCAATTGACTGCAACACAAAAGATTACATGTTTAATATTACATGCTGTAACTATTAAACAAAAATTGGAAACCACCACGATTATATTTATAAATCTAGTATTATAAAAAACATAAGTATATGTCCGTGGTTCCAACACTTCTGGTAATTATCCACAAGTAGGTAACTAAGTGACTGTTAGCGAAAAATAGCACTATTTTATATTGAGTATAACACAACTAGCAAAATTTAAGAAAAGAATTACGTAAAATGTGGAAAAAAGAAATTTGGTCTAAACAGAAATGAGGAAATAAGATATCTCACCCTTCTTATTTGTTCAGTAGGTCCACATGGCAGTCGCTTTGTGAATTCAATACCAGTGAGTGGAGTAACTGTTGGGGGGAGCAGCAAGGACGAATCCATCATTAGATATTCAACATTGAACGGTTTGTTCTGACCACATGAATAAATGTCAATCACTGTGCAGGACATTTTGCAACATTTTAAATCCTTACCATAAATGTTCTGTATTCATCTTCAAAAATGTCCAAAAACATTTCCTCCTCCTGTTGGGGTAAGACATGTTAATTTTTTGCACCACAAACCCAGTGCCTGCCCTGATGTAAGCTGTGTTATAACTTGTCGGGATGGGCTACTAAGCCAACCAAGCAGAATGTTAAGCCACAGTTCAAGTTACCTAGCTTCAAACAACCAATTTAAATGTGATTGGCTAGCTTTTTCATACAAAACTATCTTCGTAAAGTAAAAGGCCATAAGCGTGGAAGTTTCAGTTTAGGAAACAAAAAGTACAGTTTCTAATTGACTGTTTCATATACTCGAGATGTCATAAGGCTCGAGGTATGGTCAAACATGATATCAAACATCACATACCTGCAAACATTTCTGAAGGTTCTGCATGCTTTCATTGCGAGATTGCTGCAAAAATTGGCAACAATATTTGTGTTTACAAAATACAATTCAGCAGTACTGAGTTTATGTTAAGTATATGTCTTGTTTACAAATGGGTGAACAATTTGTGACATTAGGCAATGGTAATAAAATTTATGGTTGATGAAATTCTTTTCATAAAAACCAGAAACTGCAATATTACATACCTCAACACATGTGAGATGATGTTCAGGCAACACACAATCCCCATTCTTCATTCCCAACTTCTTCAACAAGGTAACAGTCAATCGAAGGGTGGCCAAGCGAATTTTGCTGTCTGCAACAGAAGATAATTTACTTCATTTGTAAAAAAATATCCTGTTTAGCAGTAAATGCATCAGATTTTCCTGAATGTTTTGCACCCACTATTTCTGTCACATTTCAACTGCACCCTATGTCTTACTGCAAACAAGTAAATGAACAAGATTTAAATTGAGATTCAAAGTTTCAAAGGAAAAACCAAGATTTAAACTAAAAATGAAATGTAATTTTGTAAAACAATTTATATCTCTGTCTTCTTGATCTTAACTCCCACATATTCATATGATTTTTCATGGATAGACAAGGGTATATCTTGAACAGCTAACCTACCAATGTGCTGTACATTCCTTGCAAAGGTATTTATTTGGATCAGATTATGAACAGTTTCACACCTGGTTTAACAGCTTTGCTTATGATTCTTAATAACCTCTCAATCAACCAATGACAATAGGACTCATTCCGTTTCTCCCCTTCAGCCATCCCGAGTTGAACTATTCGCTTCAGTTCACAGCTAATACCTGACAAAAAACATTTCACAATAAAATGTGAGATATTTTGTCTGTCAACAAAAGGTAAAGAGTTTTGCTGACAAACACATGTAACTGTTTGAAAACTCATTGCAGTTTTGGACATTAATTACCACAAATGAACACTTAGCAAATTCATCTTTGAATAATTACAAATCGTGTACATATTACCAAATGTTCAGCCTGTAAAGTAATGTCAATATAGCAATGCAAAAAAAGCAGTAAACATGCAAAATAGTCAATTAAAGGCATAAACTTGGAGGAGACATTTTTGTTCGGTTAAATACCAGTTAGGCAAAAACATGATTTTTAAGCAGTAAAACACATGTTTCTTCACACAATATAAACAAATAGTAGTTTGTTGCAACAGAGTCATAGTGTGTTCACAAAATTACAAAACAACTGCAAATTTTGTGTACACAGGAAGTGTTAGCTTGTAGTTTTATATTTTGAAAACAGTGGTGGTTATATTGTGAGTACTGTCAGACTTAATAGGTTTTTGGGGTCTTTTTGCAGTTGAAATATATTTACAATTTCAACATCGTACAAATACTGAGCTAATCAACAAATAATCTGCAAACAATTCATTCATCCATGGTAATTGCACAACGTCTTACTCACCAGTTCCTGTCATTCATGAGGCAATAAAAACAAAAATTATAATGAAGTAAAGTCAATATAGAAATGCCTGATGTTATCGTTACCAATTATACATTTGTTTGTACACATTTACACAACTGTCTTCTACATACATTTAAGAGCATTAAACAATAAATTTGGGTCTATACTTTTATCTGAGAAACACAAAATATTAGGCTAAGGTAAAGATAAATGTATTATACCTTTGTTTTGAAGCATGGCGTATAGCAAGCAAAGAGCAAATATTGCAGTGTAGTCATTTTCTGTACAGTTTAGAGCACTGTAGATTGTATCCAAGAAAGGCCTATGCAAAAACCCGTTTGTCAAAGTATTCAAATTTCATGTAAAGTTTTGGATGATGACAGTTATATAATTTAACAAACATACTTCAGGCAGCAAAACATGTATGTATGTTTGATGTTTAAGAAAAAGTTAATACAAAATGCAATCAAATCAATAACATATGTCTCCTTCAGAAAGGAGATCACTAACAAGTAAAGTTAAAATCATAGTTAGATCACACTGCATAATAATTTTTTTTTATAATTGGAGACAAACAGTCTTAGCAATAAACTGATGATAACACTGATTGCTGAATTAAGTATGTACAACAACATTTAACAACACCTGTCAAGATGGGGTTCTTGTGATATTGAATTCGGACTTGCTTCCAGTGAACTCCCTGATGAAGCTGCAAAAATTAATTGTTGCCTTGCAAATACATAACAGTTGCAATTAAATTGAATTGTTTGGACCATTTAGTACATTACCTGTTTGAGACGCAGCAATGCTCAATTGACGTTGAAAGAATTCACTTGATACACCAACAGGCAAAGTTTCAGCATCAGGTTCTGGGCTACTTTTTATTTCAACTTCTTCATCTGAACCTGGAAAGTAGAGTAATTAATTCAAAGCACTGTGGTATGGGACCCCTTACATCCAGGCTACAATGCAACCCATATTCCTTAGATTCCCCTGATTTTGAAAAGAAAAATTGGTTAAGTAGTGTGATATGTTTGGTATGATTGGCTGTGACATATAGCAAACCGATTCAACTGCTCAGTTCAAAATACTGTGTGTGAAACATAGTCATGGTCATTTTTTTCACAATTCAAAACATAACGTTTTATTTGTCTTTTAAACTTGCTTCATATAATAAAAGCTAAATGTTTTAATTAAATTCATTTCCAGTTAAACAAATGTTTGTTGTGTGTAAAAAATGAAATGTACTACAAACCCAGGTTTCTGAAGTTTGGTCTTTTCTTGTGTTTTTGTTTCTTTCTCAACTTCCTTGATGACAACAATTTTTCGAGACTTTCTGGTTGCTGAAGAAGCTCTTTGTGTTCAATTGGCTAAAAAAGTAAAGATCAAAACATTTATCACAAACATGTGCTAAATACAACAAGACACTTGTTCTTAGTTTTAAAAATACAGACAAATTTAGATTAATAATGTCCTATGATAGATTTACTGGTATAAGATTGGAAAAAAATGAAACTAAGGTAATAAACAAAGATATACTCACTGAGGTTATAAACAAAGATTCAAGATTTTTTGTAAAAATCACTTCAGCAAGTTGGTGCACCAGTGTTTCATGATGAATAATGAGAAATACCTAAAAACAATCATTCATTGTTCGAAAAATCAAGAAGTAAGGCAAAAATATTATGACAAACAAAAGGTGACTTCAAATAGGGAATTGAAATTAAAAACCCTAAAAAATATGCCAAGAGTTAGAAAACAAGCAAGCATAAAAACATTAGAGCCAGGCATGCAATTGCCATGAAGTTTTTGGACACACTTACTTGTGATAGAAGAAACAGGGCTGTTACGGAGTTTACAAGAGGCTTTCCCTGAAAAAACAATAAAGTAAGTAGTAACGGTTCTGTTTTCACAGACAAACATCATTATTATACATCTTAATAGCTATGGCAATGTATTCCAAATGCTAAAATTTAGAATGCAAAACAACTACTCAGTGGGCAAACACTTACATTATCATCTCCAGGAGCCCCATCTGCTAGTGAGCGGACATACAATGGAAAAAAAAGTCGGTGAAGCAAGTGATCAATTAAAACCTTATTTAACATGTTGTTTTCCAATGTCACAATATCATTGAGGTAATGAAGGTGATCCAAGTGTTCAGCAACAATATCTCTGAGTCTGTCACTTTGCTGGTGACTAAAAGAAAAGACGACTTAAATTATTTCATTCAACAAAATGCAAAATATATTCCCAGCAAATACTTACTCTACATTCGCCCTCACACAGGCATCAACCTGTCTGACATGCTCAGCAATGAACCACACAAGATTGGAAAAATATGGAGCAGCAGTTTTATCTTGGATGAACCTTAACATTGCATGGTCATTGACTGAAACAGAATTATATTCATTAATAAATTTAAGTTGAAAGTACTCACACAGGTGTTTTAAAGATTACATACCCTTGTACACATTTAATGTAAGAGTCCGTACAGCAATTCGCACCATAGTTTCAGGATGATTGAAAAACTTAATTCCTTCAGTGTATAGAGCAAAGTCGTCAGTATGCTGCATTATAAACGAGACACATTTAATTTTTTTTAGGTATGGTAGTTTCTAAAATAAACAAACAACGTCAAACTAGTCTACAATCCAAAGAGCTATAGTTTATTACTAGTATGTACCTCGTTGTAAAAGAAATGGATGGTGTGTTTGTTCAGTCTCAGTGACAGGGTCTTGAGAAATGAAATGTAGTATGCCATTACCTCCTCATCCGAGAAATCAAATTTGTGACAAATGACCTCATTTACATGATTATTGGAAAGTAGATAATCTGCATAAAACCCATATGATAGTTGCTTTGAAATACATGAAGACAAAACAACAAATTGTCCATGCACAATAACATTACTTGCTCACTTACACAAGGAAGTTTCATGTTGAAGATTCTCAAAAAGAATGTTCAAAGTTTGAAGAAGTTGTACACAAACATAATTTCCAGAGTTCTGTTCCAAGATGTTTAGAAAAAACAGGAACATATTTTTCTCCAGATAAAACCTACAAAATCAAGATGCAACAAAAATCATCATTTCACTGTGTAAATGTTAATCAGAGTAATAAAACCCACTCGAATACAGAACTGTCATTTTGATCTCCCCAAATTAGAATTTCTGACATAGACCTTAGTGCTTCAACAATAAGCGACTTATTGTTTTCTGTGATGGTGTGATTTTTAGTCAGAACATGGTGAAGGTACCTGTTAAACAAAAACAAATACATACAGTTCAAGAGTGTAATATCATAATATGGCTATGCTAGTTTTAACTCTTCAAATAAATACCTCAAATGCTCCAGAGAGTGAGGGTTCTTTGGTGGTTTTGGTCCACCAAGCCATCCCCGACGTTGCATTGCAAATTTGAATCGAGTTAGTTAGGTTTTTCAATCACACTTTCCATCCAAATTATACGTTGGTATTATAAACTTCATATACACATGTACCTTTGCAGCAGTCGGTGTTATAGGATCAAGACTATCCCCAAACAAAAAAGGTTCTTCACAACACAAGCACAAGCATATCTCATATATCTACAGCCGAACCTTACTTATACGTTCACAGCACAGCAGTCTCCTAATATTTAAACCATTTCGTTATTTTTTTCATTAACATCAGCTCGCGACTTTATCTGCACTCTGCAGTTTCATTTCTCATTGGACCAAAGACAAATCAGACCCTGACTCGAACAGTAAACATCGGATTCTCTCAAACAGAAATGAGAAACTTTCAAAGTTTCGACTCTCGAGTCTCGAGCCAGGACTCTGTATTTCGGTGAGAGCAATATTTGCTTTTTTCTCAACGTGGTTTTTAGCCAAACTGTTCGTCACGCTTGACGACATTTACAAGATCGGGCGCCCGGTGCAACGAGAGGGCTGTTGAAAGTTTACACAATTGTTTTTGACAAGGTGCGTTTGCAAAGCGGTCAAAATGAACCAGTGGTCAGCGGAAGATTCTATAATCGCCCAGCATTCAAATACACAGGTATGTCAAAACTATTTGTATTTAAACCTTGATTGCAAAAGTAAATCCACCAATGCAGTTCCCTTTTTACATCTTAAGTATTTTGATTTTGCTTGCACAGAGTTTTAATTAAATGGGTGTTGTGTTTCAGGCCAGTGCAATGTCTGTAAATGCTTTGGGTGACCTGGTTGTGTTGGGTTCACGTAGACATTTGACGTTAATTGACCTAAAAGAACCCCAAAAGGTTGTTCGAAGAGTACACCTAACTAACAAGTGGGACATCAGTCATTTGTTTTGGAATCCCTCTGTCGCACACAACAACTACATTTTAACAACGGTAAGAAACTATAGTAATGGGCAACAATCAGTTACATAAGAGTAAAGTTTATATGCATGTTATTTTATAATTCATAGCTTTTATCAATCCAAAACTTTCATAAGAAAACTTACATGCAAAAGTTTCTACCGCAACAGTGTGTTTAAGAACATTCTCTAGTTCGATTAGTGGTTTTAATTTTTCTGCACTTATATAATCACAGTACAATCAATGGGCTGATGTATGGAGATTTGATGAAGGAATGGAGAAATGTGTGGCACAACTGCAGGGCCACACCAGGGCAATAAGTGATGCTGATTGGTCAGCTGTTAATCCAAATCTGTGTGCAACATGTTCCTTGGATACCTATATTTACATATGGGACATTAGAGATTTAAAGCGTCACAAATTTGCCATTTCAACAGTTTGTAAGTACTGTATGATTTATTTCTATCACAATTGTAAGTCTTTCATATACTTGCCTGCAGCTGGATCAAGTCAAGTTAAATGGAACAAAATAGATGGAAACTATTTATCAACTGCTCATGATGGCAACATAAGAGTTTGGGACATAAGAGTATGAACTTTGTTTTTTTGTTTGTCTTAGCATTAACTATTCCAATAAAATTAGCATAATCATTTGTGTCTTTAAATAAGGTATTTTAACACTTATTTTAGTCACTAAAATAGTTTCCATCACATGTCTTTTATTTTAAAGTGTGTCCACCTATAAAACTAGTAGTACATTTATCATGTAGAATGTGAAAACCGCCACACATTACATAACTGCACACCTTTCAAAAATCAATTACCTTGACTGGGATCCACACAGTGAACATACACTGGCATCTGCGGGTCAAGATTCAACGATCAAGCTTTGGAACACTACAGAAACACCACGGAAAGCAGAATTACAAATGACTTTAAAACATCCCGTTTGGAAACTTTCATACACTGTAGGCAGTTTTTTTAATTTGAATATTTGTGAACTGTAATATTTTAACAATGTTGTAAACTGCTTTTTACTTGTTTTCTTGTTTTTTGTTGAGTTTTTAAAAGCCACTTTGGCCACTTTAGTCTTCGGTCTTAATGTGCTAATATTTAAAAAAAAAATTAATTAATAGAAATAAAAAATTTAGCACACAAACAATAGCCACTTAGGAAACGATCAAGTTGATTACATATCCAGCAGTGCATTTTTGAAATGAACATAACATTTTTCTAGCCATTCGGTTGTGGTTTGTTTTCTGTTGAGTTGGCAAACTTCAGAGAAACTCCTTTGACGCTGTGGAATGTAACTGAACCTGACCAACCTGTTCATAGTTTTGTTGGACACAATGACGTCATTCTTGGATACCAGATTACAAAATCAAAATCCGGTTGGTAAATTAATAAAATATATAATAGATAACACAAACACATGTACTGTAAAACCTGAAACCATTACAAAAAACTTTTATTTTTCAGACACAAACTGGAAACTTGTCACATGGTGCAAAGATCAAACCCTTCAAATACGCAATCTTGATCAAAACTTGTTGTTCGCTTGTGGAATGTCAAAGGACTCAATTGATCCAGCACCAGAAGATGAAGAAGTTTATAATTTTATGCATGATGTTGCTGTTGAAGATAAAGAACCTGCAGAACCAACACACTCTGTATCAAACATAGTTCAGTCATCAAATTCTAGTGTTGGTAAGATTGGTACCTTTTTTAATTTGAACTAAATTTAAAAGTGAGTTTACATATTTTCCTAATGGCATTTAATTTCTTTCATTTTTGTATTATGTGACATCTAACTATAAACTTCAGGATATTGTCCACTTCAGGCAATTAAGCATTGGTACTCTTTGTTTCTGTTATTATGCGATTTATAAAGTTCTGGTTGTACCAAGTTTAGTATTTTAGAGTGGTGAATAGTTTTTGGTACAGTCCGTTAACTGACCACGGTTGTTAGTGGTTACCAAGTCAGTTTTGTCAATAATAAATCTACAAAGTTTACCATAAAAAAATTGTATAACATGTTAATACTGAAAGACTGTGGTACATGGCTAATATTATGTTGTTGCTTTTTTTCTAGAAAGTAATGTTTCTTTACTGCCTGGAAGTTACAAATCTGTTTCACATGAGTATGCTGATGGTTCCAAAGACAACACACCTAGTGAATCTTTTCCAATCAACAAGTCGTTGACAATCAGTTCTTCTGCAACTGCCATGCATTCACTGGAACAAGAATTTAAACTTCTCAATGTTTCACTGCCTAATCTACGACTCGATGAGGTATAAACATAACAAATTTGTAAGCAAAGATTTTTGGTGGAGGTCCCTCTTTAAAAGAGGCATATTTTGTTCTAACATTTTGTTGTTGTTTTTTTCGTTATGCTTCTCTGCATGAAATGTTTGATCAATTTAGGTAAAGCTTTCGAAGGTAATAAATTAGATCATGGTAGTGTGTCAATGGTTTGTTTTACCCAATAGACCCAGCATATACCTTGTGGACCAAGCATTTCTGCATGCTGAAACTAACACACTACAAAACGCTGTAGAAACCAGAAGAATGTAAAACAGTGTAGTGATTTTGTAGAATGTTTTTTACAGGTTGACCTTAATCAAAGAACATGTAGTGTGTCCCTACGCACAGCGGTGTTTTATGCTTGGATTAAAATCAACTTTCCACTTAATTATCCACACAATGAACCACCCATCTTTCTGTTCAGCAAAAACAACTTGAGTGGAGATGCAATTGCAAAGCTGAAACAAGTATGTTGTTGTAAAATGTAAAGGATTATGACTAAGAGTAGATAAATCCAAATGTTCAGCAAGAGTATTTTAGCTGTTAGTAAATATCTGGTGTACGTTCCAAATGTTGTTCAGATATGTAGCAAAATTACCATTTACAACCTTAATCTCTTTTTCCAAAATTCTTATATTTGGCTGATCCACAACCAAATCGCTGGTATTTGGCTAAAATGAATTTTGGGGGGGTTTGCTTCATAAAAATCGTGATAACAAATATTTCGACCCAGACATTGCAAGAAACAGCACAACATCACGTTCGTCACAATAGAAGTTGTTTGGAACCATGTTTAAGACAGCTTACCACGCAGTTCAGTGATATATCGGTAGGAATTGTGTTTCTTAAACAAGTTTTAAGTTCAGTAAAATATGATTTTTTTTGTTTGTTTGATGAAAAAGATTTTAAATTATTTATGATTGAAAACCTAATTGCTTAAAACTGTTTTGTTGAATGATAATCATTTTTTGAAAAATTTTATGCAGTACCATAATGAGGATGATAAAATGTCGGAGGCATTTGATCCCCCAACTTTTTCATTTGCCAATGTTTTGCGAAACCATCAGTTTTATGCAATGCCAAACAATATTCCTTTTCCGAGAACAAGTGGTGCAAGGTGATGTTTTTCTCATACATACCAAATATGTTTTGTCACTTTAGATCAGCCAAATAACTGTCTACCCTTGAAACAGGTTTTGCAGTGTCGGATATCTAGTGATATTTCTGAGACCAGCTCATGTTCGTGGATTTCAATCAGTCAATGAAAAAACTCCAAGGTAGGTGATATTTGACGCTACTTCTCCACACATAATGCGTAAAATGTATGTGTAAAATAATTACCAATTCTTTTGTTTTTTCACCATTTCAGTTTCTATGTAAACATTTTGTCACCAACCAGATCAATGTCATTAAATTTAATACAATTTTAACTTCCAATGAAATTGATCGGCTGAATGTTGATGTTTTCAAAAATTACAACAAACCAGAGACAATCAAATATTTTGGAATTTTTGATTAGTAATCATTCACATCACACATGTTTTTTACAGATCATTTTCAAGTCTGACAACACATCGCAATTCCACTCCATCTGTGTTTCCAATGTACCGAAGCAATTCATCTGTTCACAATCAGATTTCCACATCACAGTTTAGCACCAGTCCAAACCAACCACCCGACCTATCAGTTAGAACTTTTTATTACAAACAAAAGGTAGGCATTTTAATAATAAATTTATATAATGCCTTGTCAGCCAGGGCTTTCCATAACTTTGTGTTTATTTTTTACTTGTCACACCTATTTTGTATTGAGGCAGCTCTTAGGCCTGAGTTTATTAACAGGAAACCAGTGCACATAAGAGTTGTGTAAGAAAGGTTGGTAGTTTTAAAAATTAATATTTGCATTTTTATGGCCTGGCAGAGACCCTCCAGGAAGATGAAAAACTTTTCGCATATCTCGTATTATGCAAAAGAACAAGAAATGTCTTCTTCGCTGACGAACTACGAAACTAAACCTCAACAATATGCTGGACATGTTGTAATAAATGATCTTACTCGAGTGATGCCAGTAAGCCGACAACTTGCTGAACAGTATCTAATGTAAGTTGAGCTGTTGCAAAAACACTTTATTGCTATGTACATCTAGAGACCGTATCTGGAGACCATGTTTTATGACTATAAACAAGTAACTTGGCCATTAAAAAAATCTTCAAGGTAATAGTTATGGGCTGGCTCAGTGCTTGACCGATAATGACTGAACACATCTTCAGTGGACAGGTCTATTTACAAAGACATTTTGAAGACATCAAAGTAAAACATTTCAAAAGTTTTTTTTGTGTGTATGTCATATTATAAGGTGTTGTACACAGAGTGTTAACATAAGACGCTTGGTGGTGGGCCCAAAAATCACTTATTATTTTGCACACCCCTTTCTGATTGGTAAAAAAACTTTAGACCCAGCAAGAAGAATTTTGTGGAAGCTTGTTTGCACAACAAGAAAAATGCAACCAAGGAAGAAATGGACGATTTGGTAGAGGTGGGTGTCTTCACATCATTTTGTGTACTGTCAGACAAACATTTTGATGGGTGGAAATTGCAACAGTAACAAAGTATTAAAAGCAAGTAAATATCTTCTTTCACAAGACGCGAATTCCAATGTTTTCTAGTTGTGGTCGTGTGTGTCGTTGCTGCCGAAACCAGAGGGAAAACAACCTGTTCAAGATAACACTGGGCCATTTGCTTGCACTCCTATGGGCAAAACGTTTTTGAATAAATTGTAAGTACTATAGCTATCAAACTTTCCAATGTCAAAGGGCGACCTGTTGTTGCAGCAAAAAAAGTTGTGCCAGAAACCTTTCTGGTACTTTTTCATGCTTGTGCGTATAATTTAAAATGTGTATGTTATCATACAGGTTTGGTATGGCCAGGTGCAGTAATATTTGCAAATAATTGCATTTCAGAATTCAACATTACTGTATTCAATACGATGTCCAAACGCTGGCGATGTTAGCTTGTACTTTTGCCACTGCACTCCCTTCTGTGTCACAACTTGAAAGTAATGAAAACAAAGCTGTAACCGATATGAAAAGGTCTGCTTCTTATGATACATTCAGGGTAAGTCCATTCAGATTTATAAATTTACCTAAAAAAGACCTGACTTGTGTTGGGGCACTAAATTTGTTTTTCTTAAATTATTGACTTGATTTAAGTACAGTTTTATCCATTTCCTACTTCTTCGGCTTGCTCTTTAAAAATGCAAATTATGTTTTTTTGTACAATTAAGTATAAAGTAAATAGCCATAAATTTATAAGATAAGACAAAGTGATAAAGTTATTCCAAAAAATTTGACTCAATACAACTATTACAAAATATTTGATGCAAAGCACCAGGTATAACATGCAATGTTTTGGGGTGTCACAGATGAAAGAGAGGAATCCTAAAGAGAAGGGGGAAACTGGTAGAATGAATTTTTTTTACCATTATTTAGGCAGGTCCCCACCAGGTATACTGTTTTGTGCCTGTTTTATTGATTGGGCACACTAGCAAACGCAATCCATCATATTCAGGTCATTCCTACATGGAAAACGCCCGCAGCACTGCCAGTTCACCAACAGAACAGCGCCCTCTGTTGTTGGAACCCAAACCAAAACGCCCCGCTGCTAGAAAACATGACTGTCAGAATGTTAGGTAAGATGTACAATACTGATTAAAGTTTGCAGCATGGTCAAAGTGTTTTTTCTTCTAGTATGTTGAGTGCTAACCAGCAAATGAGATTTGATGCCTTTAAAAATTCCTACTCCGACATTTTGCTGAGATGGAAACTTAATGTGAAAAAGGCAGAGATCCAAAAGTTCGCAAGCAACTCCATAGAAAAACAGAGTACATTGGGTAAGGACAATAATTTTTTGATTGAGTGCTCACACTTTAATTGCCAAGAAGCAAATTGGAATGTTTTGCGTTTTGTGCAGAATTTAAAGCAACATGTGAAACTTGTGGGGAATCGTGCAAATCAACCTGTCCAAAGAAGAAGAATATCTATGCCACCTGCTCAATATGTCAATTACCAGTCAAGGTAGGCATTCAACATAATCTGCAAATGTTTTATCACAGCTATTAACATTGCCTGTTTCATTTTTATCCTCGGTGGGTGGAACAACACCAGAATGTATTATGCTTGCAATGAGTCCACCGTCGAGCTACCTGCCTCATTGTAGTTTCTTTCATTTATTTTTAAATTTTCATGGTGACTTCAATTTGGGTTCCAGTGGGTAGGAGCAGTGCAGCTTAGGTTTCTTGCTCAACGTAACAAACATGATTTACAACAAGCTGCTGAGACAGGATTAGAACCCACAACCTTGTGAGCACAAGGCAGTCGCGCTACCACTCGTCAATCTTGGCGGCAGTTAGATTGAAAACATGAATCGCGCCGTTGCGCAATTTGGTTGTAAAAACGAAATCATTCGCTACAGGAGACCTTATAGATCAAGGGTGTCCAAAGTACGACTCGCGACGGCATTTCACGTGGCCCGCGGCCTTGGTTTCAAACTCTGTTGCACATTGCCTGACAAACTGAGAATGTACTGGGTAAGCAATATCTAGACCCCAAACAGTCGCCATATATACGAACGATCACTGTACAAATAGAAAATCTCGAAATTTGAGAGAACAGTCTCAAATGTTGACAGAATCAGTCGGTATAAGAGAATACATATTTCGAAATGGAATACATATTTCGCCTAAATCGGCATCGTCAGTTCCTGAAAATGCAAAACAGACAAAATAAAAGCGATGGAGACCAAACACTAGCAAGGAAAGTCTTAAAACAGCAACAAGACGAGTGTCGCAAAGTCACAAAGAGTTAAAAATTACAAATTTAAAAATATATGCAAACCCAGCAGCGTCTGGCGGAACTAAAGGTAAAAACTGTAATCACACGAAAGCTCGGATAAACTTTTAGGTCAAAGCGAATTTATTGTGACTTTTTTCAAGAAACCTTATTTATCGGCAAGAGAGAAGTGTGCTTGATACTGACGCAACACAAATCTCATAAGGCTGATATGATTATTGTGCAGAGGTGTATTTGCATACTATTTTAATGGTTAAAAACCTCAAATAAAGCTGACCCGCGGGCTTTTACCTTATTAAAATTGGCCGTCATTAGAAAAAGTTTGGACATCCCTGTTATAGATGTTATGAGGTGACTAACTAAAGTAACAATAAAGTTCATTAGGAGTCCATCTAGGCGTCCTGAATATCCGTATTTAGTTATCGTATGGGCGATAAACAACTTGTTACATTCTTGTTGCAGAGTTTGCTGGTGTTCTGCAATGAATGCATGCATGGGGGTCATAGAGATCATATGATTGGATGGTTTAAAAACGAAAAAATGTGTCCAATGTCGTGCGGGTGCCACTGTCGAGAAATGTTCGATGGATAACAGTTAATCGTGCTCCCTTTTTTGTTTTACCCTTGAAATAAATATATTCTAATCAAAACCAGTGTCATAATAGTACATTTGTTTTGCTGCAGCTGTCTTGTTATGCCTTCGCTCACCAAGCGAAATAACCTAACCTTCAGTATTTTGTTAATTCTGATCAACCATTTTAACTCTGTTTTCCGAAACCTTCAAACGTATGTGAAATGCTTAAAAGAATCTATTATGCAACATTGGTACTTTTTGCAAATGGATTTACTAGTCTACCTTAAAAATATAGGCTAAATACAGCTTTTATATCAGATAAAAAACTGTTTTGTTGCCAACAGCTCTACAGTTGCACAAGCGCTCATCGAGTTTTGCTCTATTGGATTATGGAATTTTTGTAGTGCAGACTTTTTTACAAGTCTTTTGTCATCATCAATAGTAGTGCTTTTAGTAATAGTAATAATTTTGTCATCAAAAAACACTTTAAACATTTAAGAGCATCATTGTTGTTAAAAATTGTATTTATTTTTTAAACACAGGGAAATAATTTGAATTAGTCGATATTGATATAGTTAGCAGCGGGAGATCAGTTCGGTTTAGGAGACTATAAAAGTGATTTGTTTGCAACAAGTTAAGGCATGATTTGTGAGTTGGCTGAATCAGTTAAGCGATGTTGCGCAACACAAGTTACTCATGACTGTGAAACATGGTCACAAATGTTGGAACAGACTTTAGCAAAAATTTCCCCAAATATTTTGTCTGCGGCTTCGGCTGAGTCTCCGTCGTAAAACACCACGTTCGCGGGGTTCTGGGTAATCTCCAACATCTTCTCATATCGTGGCAAGACCCCATCTTTGTTTGGAAATGCCAAGACGTATATCTGTCACACAGTTTTGTATTTGCAATATTAGCAAAACCGTACGTTACTCCAAGACAGGCCTGCACAAAGACCAAGGAAAAAAAATTTTTTCCCAGGTCCGCTTGCTAGCGTAATTAAAATGTTAACATAATTAACTGTCAAAGCGTCGAGAATCAACAAAAATTTTGTTAATTTATACAGTAATAAAAAACAATAAATTTACCAAAATTCTCTCAAGCTTATCCTTGCATCTGTTATTTGGTGCAATATAATCTAAACAAATGTTCAAATCTGTCGCGCGCCGTATTTTATGCTGGCCTGCCCAAAAGTTGATTAGTTTATTTGCTTACAAGAGCTCCTCTGTCAAGCCAAGCTTGAACCCCCTCAGTTACGTCATCGTCGGATTCGGAATCGGTTCCGATGAAAACTACGTCACGCACACGTGGTCTCTCGCCGTTTTCTTCGCCCATCATGTTTTCCAGCGTCCAGGCCAGCGCATTACCGATGTTTACCAGTCCATCGGCTGAAAACACATTTTCACATTACTTCTTTCACTTAACAATTTAATTCACTAAGTTTTGAAATGTCGCTATGCGGCTTATCCAAAAACAGACTTAAAACCCAAAAACGAACTTGATACATAAACTGATCGGGATTCGTCCTTGGGATCGTCCCGGGTTCGAACTTTAAATCGTTTGTTATATCTTTTAAAACCCATTCGAATTTATCCGACTTTGTGTATTATTATCCATGTATCAAGTCGGATAGACATTGTGCTCCCGTTCTTTCTCTAACTAACTCGTGCTTACGGCCGTAGGCCTACTGGATATTGAGCCAAAACAACCTGTGTTGATGTACGGTGGTGGTGAGAAGTCCCAAGATTTCGCCAAAGTGCTGGCGAATGTCGTTCTTCGACTTTCGTGCACGACACCACTGAAGTCAACCTTGGCGTACATTGCTCCCGTTTCTGGTGACACGGCGATGCTTCTGCCAAGGTGGACATTAGCTGGTCTTAATTAACTGCAGGTAAGTTCCGACTTGTTTTATGTCCAAGTTGTATTGAAATGTTGAAGTTGAAAACTTCGTGCGCGTTGCTTTAAACCTGTGGTTCTCACAGCACTGTGCGTCGCCCCGCCCTGGTGCGTCGTTTTAATATTCAAAGGGCCTCGCAAAATAATTCCGTTTTGTACCTTTATGTTTAGTGTCAATAAATACAACTTCGATAATAATTAAGCGTCTTTATTGAACTCTTATTGCGTGTGCGTCATACAACCAACTTTTCCACAGGCGTCGCATCGAAACAGTTTAAGAAACATTGCTCCAAACCAATGCATGTTTATTTCTTAAATTTGCGTTACCAAGACAAGCACTTAGGGCAAAAGATACCAACCCTCCATGGCCTAACACAGTCCTAATTGGCGGCACCGTTGTCAACTTTAGGCTACGAACTGAAACCGACGTATTTTAAATCGCGCGGCCATACCTTAGCCCTATTGCTCCGACTTCCGATATTTTGTCGCTTGTCTCGTTGCTCGATGCGTGTGTCATGGCAATGATGTCAAACAAAACGTTGGGTGGACAGGGTACTACAAAACATATAGGCAAAATATTTTGCTTTGATATTCGACATCACTTCGGCAATCGTTACATTCTGTTGACCGCCAAAAAACGGGGTTGTTAATAATAGCTTTATATGTGGTAAATGTAAACTTACGGGCGCAACATGGTGTAGGTTTGTCCCACGATCCTGAATCCATGCATCGCACTTGGTTATTGTACACCGGGTGTAATCCATAACCTGTTTCCGTGCATTGAAATTTGCACACGGTACCGGTCTTCATTTTGTCGTCGCCGGAACAGGAAACTTGACCGTGCGGAAAAGAATTCGATATCGCCGGACAGTCTGACCGTACAATTGCTGCAAACGTCCATTTGTTACAATGTGTCTTTAATTGCCTAATAAAGCAGACAAAAATGGTCGGGACTTTAGTGGTAAAGAATGGTTAACACATAACAAGAGAATATACCAAAATCCACAGGGTCTTTAAGTCTGGTTTAGGGGCCGTGAAATTTTTGGGTCTTTTCGTTTTTTTAGGTGCATTAATTCTTGGGCCAGGTTTTACCTAGTCGTCAGTTATACAACAGTTGCATTTTTCATTTCTGTCCATTTGTACCTGCCGTGGCATTGTATCACCAAACACCTATGGGAATTTCGGACGTGTATGCCTAGCGTACCTTGATTAGGAGTGCAAGAGACATTTCCAGCATTGCAGGAGTTTTCGTTGCAACAACAAGAGCACAAAGAAAATTCACTTTCAGGTTTGCATTGCCGTTTGTTCTGCGAAAAAGAATATTGAATAAACTTACGCCTCGGTCGGCGAAAACCAACTCCGACCCACCTCTAGCATATGGATCTCACAAGCCTTTTGTTGTTTACAATGCTTTGAGATTGTGGTTAGACCGTTTTCTTGCCGTGTAACGTATGCGCAGATGTCCTGTGCAGATTTTAAAACAAGAAATTCAGTTTGCACAATGTAAATATAAACACTAATAGGAAGAGTTTTTAGTTTGTTTTCAAAACATGTTTTATTGACATTATCTTGCCTGGGCGGATGGACACGTTTGAAGCCTGCCGGTCACCAAACATTCCGACTGGCTCGAAGCATTCTCACAGTGCCAACATTCAAGGGCTGAAACAAAACATTATATATTAAGACATTCGCTAGGTTTTTTAAACCTCCAATTAGACAAGATCAAAAATCTACTCTTAGAACAATTAAAAACCACATACCTTTCGTTGTTATAAAAATCAAAGATAGCGTCAAGACCAACAACAGCTTCTCCATCAATTTCTGATTTTGATCTAGACTTAATTCGTCTTTTAAGCAAAAAGTAAACATCTAAACACCTTTAAAATAACCAAGCAAAAATACACCCCCTTACGGACGTGCATATATTAAAATTTTACTAAAAGTTTGCCAACATTGCGACAAACAAACAAAGCGTATGTATTAAAATTGTCACTATCTTGCGCTGCTTCGGTGACGATTCGGTTTTGGGGTTATGATACAATCTGCTGACGATTTTATCGTACAATTGCCTATACGGGGTGAAGATTTATCAGTGCGATCGAACCAGGTTCGAGAAACCTCAATAAAACACGAATGTTATGTTTTAAACTTAATTGGCCTGACGGAAATTCCGCAACAGAAACAACTGATAAAGATATCTTGCAACAGTTGCACGTCTTCGCCTAAGGCCGGGTCAGCATAACGGGCGTTGCTTTCTGACGCTTGCTTGGCTTGAACCTCAGTTTGCACACGTTCGTCAATCGAGAAAAGCGATCGGTTTGGTGCGAAGACCTTTTCCTGAACAAGTGTTAATTAAAACGTACAGTGAAGTGTTAATCTCTAACCGTACAATTACACAAACCAACAGCGGAAAGGGTATAAGGTCTACAACGTATGGCATATGCACCTTTCTCGGAAAGCAAGTTCATTTTTGCTGACATGACAACATACGGCCAAAGAAAATGTGTCAAAACACAGCCTTCACAGTTTTTGTAAAAAGTTTTATTGCGTTGCAAAGTGATATGGTTTTTCTCGATTTCGGTTTTTTTTAACATTATGTCTTGCTCTACGCACAAACGTAATGCCACATCGATAAATACCTGGTCTTCTGTGCTGCTGTGCGCGACGGCCCAATTGAAGTTATAGGATACGCCGAGGCAAACGCGATGGTTCTGGGTTACCCCACCCAATACCTGTACTATAAAATGTGCACAAAGATTTTTGTTGAAACAAATTAAACTGTTTAAATGCTTACACGAACAAGATCACCCCTTTTCATTTAGGAAATTATAGCTTAATAAGCACTAAATCAATTTCTAAAGTTGGTGAACACAGGTTGAACGCGCCGCAGCCACACCGCCATAAATAGCCGCATTGAGAGAAATTTGTCCATGAGAAACGTTGGTGGGACAGAAGAACGACTATGGATTTGTTTGTAGGCTATCGGTGCCACCTAAAAAGGTTACCTGCCCCTACACCAAAAAAAAATCGATCTACACGACGTCTAAAATTACGTAGAGTCGAAACAAGACGTTTTGCACCCTACAACTTCTCCCAGCTTTTTATGACATTTACGACGACCATTGCTGCGTTTTAAGTATTAGGTGCTGTCATCTTAGGTCGATGTCATGCGGACAACAGAGACTTCCTTTTGTCTTCAAGAGTTATTGTCTTGAAACAATTGTTACGTCTGTAATATTGAACGTTTATTGTTTGAAAGAATTCTTTTGTTGCTTTACTTTCCAGTAGGCATTGCGATGTATTTTTATCGTTGGCGTTTAGTTGCGACAGTTGATTGAAGTATATGAATTTCTGTACGTCTGTACTGTACAAAACTCAAGGTTTTTAGACGGAAAAGGGTAACTTTTATCATCTTTATTTAACAAGTTTTTGACGTACTGCAATTACTTGCTAAAACAAAAAGGGCTGTTAGATATTTCCGTTGGTTAAACATGAAAGTTTTTTTGACGATAAAAATGAATTATTGTTTCGCCGTTTTCCTTACAACGAAGTTACAATATTAGATAGTTTTTTGTTGTTGTCGGAATATGAATGTTTTTAAAACGTCAAGAACCACATGTCCTTTTTACTTTTCATAACTCCAAAACCACAGTCAGTTAACGTAGATGTGAAACTGTAAAGATTGCTGCGTCCCAGATGACTGATGGTGATTAAGGTATTGTTGACATTTCGCTTTGATATTTCTAGAAACATCTCTAAAGAAATCTTGACCAGCGCTAACGACATACTCATAATTATTACTGAATTAGTTACACCTGATGTAATATTTCAAAACGTATACATATAACGTACCATATTTCCTCTAATGTCGGCGGGAATTTTCGTTCTTATGGTGACTCAAGTCAAGTCAAGTTTATTTGCATTGTCACTTCATCAATTCGTCATCGTTAAAAGGTTTCATAAAACAAGTACACCGAAAAAACCATTGGTTGTCGAGTCAAAGTGTCCTGACTGAGCGGAAATTGTGTATAATTAACAGTCCAATCTACCTGCGATGTTTGACCATTCTGTCGAAGTAAAATTACTGTTAGGCAAAACACAACATTCCTGACCTGGCATAAGGTGATTCATAACAAATTTGCAATCTAACACATACTATCTGCATTTGACTGATAGTAGGCTATTTTTGGTTGCGTTTATAACGTCACCGGAGTTTCGTGATTTGAGATGTCCATGATTTCGTGATTTAAGATATACATAATGAACTAATGAACCAACAGACAATGTCACCAAAGTTGTCAAAGCGTCCGATAAACATCACAGTTAGGATGATGAATTTACCTTGTCAGATGGTTAACAAAGTTTTAGGTTGCGCGTATAACGCCACTATAATGTCACATTTTCTACGTTTGGTGAACATCGATCAAGGTTACGGTCTGGTTTACGATCCAATCCAGCGTCTTATAAGTTGGCGTGTTAAAATTTGATTGTGGGTTGTTACGTGACGAAAACGTTAATGTTTGGTAGTTTTAACTCTTATTTTTGTGACGCTGTAAGGATATCCGTTCACTTGCAAAAAAAAACAACTCACATAGAAACTCTAGAGACCATGCTGGTTTGTCACTCTGCGGTAAACCATAATTGACTACGACAGGGGTGCACAATCTTTTTGCTATGGCCGGCCGCATTACAGACATTATTTTACTCACGGCCGCTACATAGGTGCCATGTTACAAAAATGTAAGGTGGCAAATGTACTTCACCACACACTCTATTGTGACGCCACAAACACTGTTCCATAAGGCGCAAAACTATTAGGCTGCCGCAGTCAAGTTTCAGCGCCTAAATATGCGCATGAGAAACCAACTAAAGTCCCAAAAGTGGCGCGCGTAAAGTTAAAAAAGCTTGAAGCAGTCTCCTAAAACGTCACGCCATTAAAATGTAATCCAAAGTCATGACTGCAGCGTGGTACCTTGCATGCGTAAAGACAAATGCCGCCATAATAGGCTTTGGTTCCATTCTTTTTAAATCCTCGACAATATTGCGTTGTTGTAGTTTGATATATGTTGATGGAGGACAATTTAGTGCAGCATTTCGAAACTTGGCAAAGACCCAAAACATTACAGTTGCTTTCTAATCATCGTTTATTACTGCATAATATCATTGTGATGCAACAGTCACCTTGGATTTATTCGCAAACAATTGCCGGTTTGATGTCATAAACGTTATAATATGCAAAACCGAAAACTATTTGTGTGTAGGTTGTTTTACCGCCTTGGCAATTAAACTTGTTTTAAAGCAAACTAATTTCAAAAATAAAATATCAATTTTTATTGACTCTCTTCCTCTTACCAGCCGAAGAGTTTTTATTTATGCACGGCCGCCATTACGTATACTTTAATATATACGGCCGCAGTTTGTGCACCCCTGGACTACGACTTTGCGTCAGTAGAATCATGGGGTACATCGTCATCTATTTCCCCGAGTCAACGTGAAACTTGAAACAATTCCAGCACTTCTGGAGAAGAGTGGAAGGTTATAAGGCCCAACGTCATCGGTTGACCAGGAAGGATAAAGTCCAATTCCTGCGCAAAAAGGTAAGCTTTTAACAAATGTGATCTTTAGGTGCAGTTAGATGTGAAAACTGGTTGATTTGTAGCGCATCGCACTGCATGAGTCAGATAATATTGAAAATTTCGGGCTATATTAACACAAAAGGTGGCCGTTACCATCAGGTGTTTTTAATGTGTTGTGTGCGAATTTAATATCAAAGCTTTTATGACGGGTATCAAAAAAAGTTTTTAACAGCCTGTATTAGAATTAGGCCTACGTTCAGTTTGTGGTTATCTTAACTCAATTTTTCTATTAGGCAAGGTAGTGACCTCTAACAATCCCGTGGCATGAAACATTGTAAGATCGTGTTATTGTTACATTACAATATGATGTTGCAGACAGGATTTTCATGGATTTGCCCCAATAAAATGCAGTCTGAAACACGGGCGTTTGTTTAAAAAAATAATTTTTGAATTCTGCACCCTTTACGTTGGTGCAAATTTTTAAAGCAGATTCCCACACAGATCAGAAGATATTAAATGATTTGTTTGTTTGCTGAACAGTGCCGGTCGTTATATGCACCTATATGTTTTCTATGGCATTTAGTTTACCCCTCTAGCTCGGGCAAAGCACTGTTGAACTTCCGTTTGTTATTATTTTAGCCTGAACGGTTCGGGTTAGTTGGGAAAAGCGACGCTATTTGTCAACAGCACAAAACACAATTCAGCTAGAACATGGTGTAAAATAAATCTGTCACAGCCAAACTGGTAAAAACACGTGTTTTAAACTTTTAGCTAATGGTTGGTGGCGATTAATGTCAGTTTTGTCTAATTTGTTTCGTAGCTTTTGTTTCCTTGTCCCGCCTGTGCCTCGCATCACTGTGGTTGTAGTTTTACGTGAAATGCACAATTAGTCAAAATGTTAGTTGCAGTGTCAGTTATCATCTGTACGTTTGTTATATTATTCTTGAAGTTTCTCAACCTCCTTGATTCCCCGTCCTCGCCGCGTCTACATCATTCAGGGTCGTTATTTGTAAAGGTATGTTTGTTTTAAGCGGAATTAAGTGGTCTGGCAACAGCAGTTATTGCACTATTTCTTTTTTTGGCAAATCTTATTTTCAAAAGAAGTCTCTGCATTCGTGTTGTGTGCTGTGCATTTTTGTCTTCATATTGTACATTTAGAAATTCTTATTAGGTTGTTGCTCTGTAGCAAATTATTTTTTAAGTACCACCTGTCAACTTGTAGGCCTGCTGTACCTATTTTATTCTCTCTAAGTTAACTTAAAGTAATGTATTCTGTAGACATTTTTATTTTTTGCAGCGTGTTATTTCAAAATGTCCTTCACTGAACCAAATTTACCATCCACCCAAAGTGTGGGGAATGTGTGGACATATTCAAACCGCCATATATGGAAAGTTGGGCAGATGGAATTGTCCCCGTCCAAATGGAGTAAGACAAGAAATGAAATTTCCAAGCGGAGAAACTGTAACGTTTGACATTTTTGAACCTATAAACAAAAATGATTCCAAAGGTAAAGAGACAAAAGCATATTGTATTTAAGATTAATAATAATTTACAAATCTAATAATGCATTTTGGTTGTTGTTTTTAATCGCTAAACTGGGAGCATTTATTACAGAATGTTGCACCATTTTGTGCTGTCCTGGAATTTGTAATTCTTCAGAGAAAAAATATGTGAGGACATTTGTGCAGTTTTGCATATTCCGGGGCTACAGGGTTGCAGTTTTAAACCACATTGGGTCACTTCCAAACGTCAAACTAACTTCACCAAGGATTTTTACTTATGGTAACCATAATACAAATGCTTTTTTTGTAACATACCTGAGCATATTTCTTATTATCTAGCATAGCATTGTCCTTCCAATTATCTAGCACAGCAACGCTTTTGAAAAGTTGACAATACATTTGTGACTTTTGTGTTTGTGATGGTGACATTATTTCGGCATGTCTAATGTTTTATTTCTTCTCAGGTGACACTAAATATTTTGCTTCGATGGTCAAACATGTGATAAAGGCCTACCCAGATTCAAAATTTGTAGTTGTTGGGTTTAGTATGGGTGGAAACATTGCATGCAGGTATTTGGCAGAGGATTCTTCTAGACAAGTACCTATTAAATGTGCAGTCAGTTTGTGTCAAGGATATGATGCTGTCAGGTAAGAAGGTTGCATTGCGGTAAAAATACACAATTACTAAATGAAATTCTGCAGGTCAACCATTCCTTTAACTAAGGGCTACCGTCGCATCTATAATTATTTGGTGGCTGCAAACTTTAAAAAGGTTCTCAAACCACACTGGTAAGTTCTTTTTTGCATTTTATTTACATTATTCCATAGCAAACAAAATACTGTCATTTCTCAGTAGCTAAGAGCATAACCATGGATTTGACAAGCAATTGATCACAGATTTGCTTAAAATGCCTTTTTCTTATTTTAGAATGTTTTTCAAAAGTTCTTGTTTGCTGACTTCAATCTGGTCATGCATAGTTTAGTGTGTGTCTGGGAAACATTTGTATTTATTAAAAGATAAACAACAGGTGTTTGTTTGTGAAACCAGGAAGGAGCTGTTCCAAGAACAACCTGACGACTTTGATGTTAGTGAAAAAAAGACCACTTTTACTGTAGGCTCAGACTTTGATGAGGAAAAAGTTAAACATGCAACTACTATGCAGGAAATTGAGGATGGTCTGTTGAGGTAGTTTTGGTTTCTGTGTCCACTGCTTGGTTTCTGACAGATGTACAAGTTGTACATGTTCAGTTACATATGTTTACTGACTTTCTGAGCACCCACTAGAAAGCTATTTGGCAAATATATAATAGATGAACTTAGTGCCTGTGTGATGCAATATTTACAGAGTAATTATTTGCAGTCAAACAATAGGTTACATTGGTGAACCCATTAACTATTTAAATGTTTCATGCACCCAGTAACAAATGCATTTTAAACTCTTGATGCCTTTGTCTGTTATTTTATTTCTGCGTGACATTTTTTTGCTTTTGAGGTTGTTTAGTGATAGATCTTTTTTATATTTTATCAGACATTTTGATGGTCACTCAAGTGCTTTGGATTACATGCAGCAAAGTGGTTGTGCACATCTGATTAAAAATGTGGGTCAATTTAAATTACTGGGCTGGAAGGATGTGTTTTGGGGTTTTGACATTTTAGCTATTTACATGACACTATTTTATTGTAGCTTGATTCAACTAATATGTTGTCGTATGCTCTGGTGTAATCAACTTTGTTTAAACTAAAACCCAAAATGCAATGAAGTTGAACTTTTTCTGTCAGTTATCCAAAATGTATAATTATTATGTGTGCTAGTTTTGTGCAACAATGTGGTTCCATTTTAGATAAATTTGCCAATTTTGCTGTTGAATGCTGAGGATGACCCACTCATTGTGACTGATGTTCATGATGTTCCACACCATTACAGTTGTAGGTCTATTTGTTTGTGGCTAAGGCATATTAATGTACAGTAACAAAAAATATGGTTGTACAAATCACAACGTTCTGAGTCCACATACTTAAATGGTTCATTTTTATGTTCTTTTTTATACTCAGGCAAACAGGACAAAGCATTGTTTGTTACCACTAAACATGGTGGCCATCTAGGGTTCTACAAGGGAAAGTGGTATAGGCCTGACGACACTACATTATTGGAAGATGTTATCATGGAATACATTGAGGCTGTCCTTCAAGAGTCCTTATAAATAAATCCAATTGCTTTATGTTTGAGACATAACACTGCAAATAGCTAAATATTTAGAAAAAAACATTAAGACAATGTCTTCAGTTGCACTAATTCCCGAAAAGTGTGTTGTGATTGTTCATAAGTTGCCTTGAATTTGTATGTAACAGTAGTTAAAATTGTAGCAAATTTGTTTTTAAACACAAATACTGCTTGTTTTATTAAGTGGATTTCATTGATTGGAACAAATTGTCATATCCCTGATTTAAGTTTCATAAATGTGTTCTGATTTTTGATACTGCTGTAAATGATACAAATTTGTCAGCAACTGCTGAACTTTTTTTTAACAATAAGTGGACTGTATTATGTTGCACAACATTCTACACACTAGAAGTCTTGCACTTTTTGCCTTTGTGCAGTTTTTATGTTGATTTCATCATTTAAATACAATTTGTGAAAGAACATGCTTCTGAACGAAGTTTCATGCCAGAGACAGAAAATATTAGGCATTTTGGTAAATTACTTTGATGTGGTCACTCGAACAAATTGAAACTTTTTACTGAATTATTCTACATAGCCACATTAGTGTGCTGGTAATTGTCAACTGTGGCAACACGTGGTCACAAAACCAACTACTGGAGTTGGTGTTAATATGTGGTAGCGCTAGTTACTCCATTCCAAGTTCACCTTTACGACCCAACTGTTATTACCAAAACTTGCTGCCTCAGCAAAGTTTGTTTTACAAGTCATCAAAAACCCCTTTGGAACAACAAGCCCAAACAGTTGTGATATGTTTTATTGAAGTTAACTCGAAGACCTGATCGTGTTTATGAATTTACAGAAAAGGTCTAAGTGCTATTTTAAGTCTCGAGTCAAATCACAGGGTTCGTAGCCTTTTTGTGTGATTAAGCTTCACATATTTACACAAGTTGGTCACAGAATCAATCCTTACTATTAGTCTCCCTTAATGGAAGTAACAGATGGGGCAAAGTGGTATATTCCAATTTAAATTAAAATGAAACCAGCCCTATATTCACACAAACCACGAGCCATGATATGAAAACCAACCGCTTGAAAACAAGTAATGGTCCCCAACACTTCCATTCTATGAAAAAACTGGTAAAATGCAATGAAACAACTCTATCAAGTTTCAAACGGCAGCGAAAGTCTCAAGGCAAATCAGCTCTTTTGTCAACTGACTGTGCACAACTAACAGACAATGTTGAGGTATACAGTTTATTATGTACATGTTGAACCAGGTTCTTGAAAAAGAAATTTAAAGACACACAACAAGTGTGTCACGCACAACACACTCTGTGCTCCTGAGGCTTACGGCGCTAATCGTTTTTAACCACTACAGTGCACACTTTTTAAAGATGGTATTGACACTGCAGCAATACCCATTAGAAATATATGTACAAACATGCAAAAAACGTGCCAATTGGATAATCTTACACATTTCACACTTATATATACATGAACAAAAATTAAACAGCAAAGAATATGGACACATTTTGGAACTACAATATGGAACTTAAAAGCAAGAGGGGAACTACAAGAAAGTATTGTCCAGAAAAATGCCAACACCAAAAACCGCTTATTATTTAGAGAGGTAGATTTTTTTGGAGTTTTTTCTGTTTCAGGCAGATGATGGTCAATTAAAGTGACTATGTCACAAGTAGGTATCCTTAACAAATTGAACCATGTTTGAGGTATACTTCATGTTGAGTGGGGCCCTTATAGGGTTAACTGAGGTATTCATTAACCTGATATAGGAGGTAGGTGAAAACAAGAGGCTAGTCAGGAAATACTTTGGGGTTAAAGTTACGAAGCAAGTAGTCTTGGACATTTTTGCAAACAAAGTTGGGTTGGTGGTACACCACTTGCAGTCAGTGTGAGTTACGGTCTGTACACAAAACAAAAATTAGTCCAAAAAAGGGAACAATCAAATGAAACTTCTTGACATTTTGACAATTCGCTGATGCCCATCCGTTTAACACAGTGCAGCAGTCAATTTGATCTGTGCATAAAACTAGCCAATGAGCTTTGCTCTCATGATATAAATTACATGAACATGAAAAATTGGTACATGACAAAAAAATTCAGTGTAAAATGCAATTCATATTTAGAGACATTTTGTCCCAAAATGTTAATGTTTTTAAGCTGGAAGTTTATATTGACAATATTTATGGATAGAACAGAAAAAAATTTAAAAAGCTTCACATAACTGGAACTCTCAAGATGGGTGAATTCAAGAACTTATTGACAAGTGTACAACAGTGTCCTTTACATGCAAAAATACAATCAGCTGCAATAAAGTCATCACCAAACATTTGTCTACAACTACCGCAACAATACACAAAGTTTGTTAAGCTTAAAAAATAAAAATTTTTCCATGAAAGTTTCATTCTTTAAACAAATATTGTTAATATGACTTTATTACCGGACTATGTCAAAAACCTATTTGCAACAAAAGGATAACGAAAAACAAATAAGGTCCCACTTCTTGTTCTGTTGCAACAAATCAATAAAACAACATTAAAAAACCTATTTAATAGGGAGAAGTTTACAGAACCTTTATGCAACAAAGTATTTTGAAAAAATTTTTCTCAACCAACCTATTTTTGATTGAAACAAAGGAGATGTGCACAAAACATGGGCAGAAATGACAGAATGATGTTTGGTCCCAAGTTTGAAAACCATTAAGCTGTACAACTTTCAAGAGTTCTAGAAAATTTTTAAACTTTGTCAAAAGCCTGGAAAAGGGAACAGACCATTTCAGTGGATTGGTAGTTTTGACCACTTTTAAGAAAAAACAGCACAACCCACTATTAAAAAACCAATGTTTATTACCTTAGCTATGTCACCTTAGTTAAATTATCTATTTGTTTAAGGATTTTATGCACACAAATTTAAGAAGTCATTATCTACTTTAAAGGATTTTTGAAATTAGCCACGGAAACTTGGTTGAAATCAAGAAAAAAAATTTCGACTTAGCATTTAGAAAAAGGAAAAGATTTTCTAAACCTCAATTGAAATGTCAAGTTAGTTTAAACTTTTCCAACCAAACATGTGCATTGTTTGTTTGAGTATCAAAAACATACTCAGATAAAGACTGGGTAATTGTTAAAAAAACATACACCTATTCAAGTGTTGTAACTTAGGATGCCATAACATTTAGTCAAGGTCAGTTAAAAATGTTTTTATGCTAAACATTGACACCATACTGAAGAGAAATGAATTCTATCATCACTACTACTAACAAAGAACAAACGGTGAACTATATCTGCTGTTTTTTGTTTCAGGCAAGTATACGGAATCTTTGCCCAATATATAGTTTGCCTGGCTTGTGTTGTGAAAAAGATTTGTACCTACACTGCATTTTAATGGTAAAACCTTAGTCTTAAAGTAAAACAAACACAAAAACTATGAAAACTAGTATGATAATGGATAGGTTATTAGCACCGCGGGTGAGGTGGAATACAAATACCACATGAGGTCTTTGAAATGGAGGTAGGGAATTTTCAAAAGACAACAACACGATTATTTCCAAAATCAACCACGGCAATGCGACCCTCTTTGGTCACTGTTACTCCAGAAGGTCGATCGAGTTGAACCGAGCCGGCAACTTGTAGATTTCCACCGAATACAGCCAGCAAGCCACCGGACGGGGTAAATACTTGCAGCCTGTGATTTCTTGAATCTGCAACAACTATGTTGCCTTCATCGTCAACAGCCACACCCTAAAATGGCAACGAGATAAGTAAGGCTTTTACATTGTTCCTTGGTCATAGGATTCCTGTCCTAACGAATTAACACTCAACACAAAAGGCTGTAAAGCTAAATTTGGTATAGTTTGTAAAAGTAGAATATTGTGGTATAAGTTAGTTTCAGTTGCCCTGTATAATTTACCAACAAAAACAGTGTTTTTAACAAAAAAATTAATAGGGATCGGCTTACTTCATTGCTGGGAAGCATACATACAGCAGCATAATAGTAAACTACTGTATATCACAGAAGAACAGTCAAACTAACAAAAGTGGGTGTTACAACTGAACAGTGAAACTGTTTTACCTGTGGCCGTAAAAACTGGAGTGCCTGACTCCCTTCTGAACCAAGATATCTTGCTGATTGTAAGTCAGGCTCAATGATCACCAAACGGTGGTTGTTGAAGTCAGTCACAATCAGACGCATATCCTTAGTAAAAGCCACACCTCTTGGGGAATCAAAGTGCTTCCACATTGATCCTGCAAATAGAAAGCCAGTTAAAGTACCTACAAGCTCAAACGTCACACTGAACTCACCTTCAAACCCATACTTTCCCAGAAATGTGCCATCGTATGCAAATATCTGCACCCGGTGATTTCGTGTGTCAGTCACAGCAATCATTTGATTTGGACTAACAGCGACATCCCAGGGATAATTAAACTGACCATTTTTTGAACCCCTTTCACCAAATGCACGAATAAAGGTTCCATCTAACTGAAATATCTGTGCAAACCCAAGTTCTGGTTAACATGGTCATTGTCATTTCTTTGTTATTTAGTAAGGTGCTTTAGTAGTGGATCAGAACGCTGTTTTAAAAAGTTATGAAACAGCAAATAACATTGTTCATAGTCATTGCTGCACATTGACATTGCTATTAAGTTACAGACAACCTCAAAGATTGTTGTTTTAGATATGCTGACAATGAGACAGCAAGTGAAAAACACCCTCGTTAGGTGAGTAGAATTTTATCTGTGTAACTTCAAACTTTTGCTTTAAGAACGTTTAAGAACATTACCACTTTTAACACAAAAAGATAAATTATAAATGTACCTATACTTTACCTGAATTCTGTGATTGTCTTTGTCAGCTACAATTATATTGCCTTGCTTGTCCACGGTCACACCAGCAGGACGGTCAAACTGGCCGGGGCGTGAGCCAGCCACACCGAATTTGTGATGGAAACTTCCATCAGCATTAAATATCTGAAGTCTATTGTTGCTTCGGTCAGCAACGATCAGATACCCCTACAAAAGAAACTAGAGAGGTGGTGTTCTCCATATTCCCCCCCCCCCCCCCCCCCCCCCTCAAAATGATGTTCTCCACATATACCAGAGGGTGAAAACTTGACTCGAGCATTACATTATATTCAATACTGATGCTCCACCTTCGTTATTACAATTGGCTGACAAATAGCCAAAATTACCTGAGAATTACAGCAGATCCCCCATGGTCGGCAAAGGTCACCCGGTTTATCACCTTCTTTACCAAACATCAGGTATGGAGTGTGTGAGGCCCGAGTGTTGTAGTTCATTCCTTGCTTAACGTTCACAATACAAGGACTGTCACGAACAGACACACCGTTGTATTGGGCAGAAACTCCATATTGTCCTTCAAAAGGGAACTGGACATGGAAGGAATATCTGCCGTCACCCATATCATGGGTATTCACTCTGTACGTTGAGGTGTCAGGGTGTTTTACTATCACTTCAAAAGTATCCCCACCAGAGTGTTTTAGAGTACCTGTATGGTCTCTGAAAATGCAATAAAAATTATTTAACAGCAAGTAAACTGAATTCAATATTTTCACAAACTTCAATCGACAACTTAAGATATCGATCATATGTGAGAATTTTAGGGGAATTTTTTTTGCTAAAAAAGGTATAAAACATATTTTTGACAAGCTGTATACAAAGCCAAACATGATAATTATAGTTTTGGTCCCTGTGAAACAAAGCTATACCACACTGACAAAGAATTTTTAGGTCACAAACTAAACTGGTATACTAAAATCCTGCAAATGCAATTGCATAAGTTGCCCTCATTGTTTTTAAAAGGACTAAAAGAAAAGCTTTATAAATTTGTTGTGAACTAAAGCAAGGCTTCACACAATTTTTTAGGCGATCCAAATGTTTTTATTACCAATACCTAACAACCTATATTTATATTTACATACTTTTTTCATTCTAAAAGAAAAATCACTTGCCGATCCTGACATAAATGAACAACCTATAGATCTCAGCAATGACTTCATGAAATAAGTAACATTAAAAGTGGAATCGCAGGCAAAATTTTCATGCAACCTAATTTGGGGTCATGACTATGCATAGGGAAACATCGACCTAAGGCACACAAAGAAGGGTTCATGTTAATCTGTACCTTGCAAGAATAGTAAATGAACCGCTGCTTCCAGAGAACGCAGTGTTTGACATGCCGCCTTCTCTGCACAGCACCGACTGCTGAGCACAAACCGATGCTTTCACACTTCCAAATGTGTTGATTGCCATGTACAAGCTTGGATCAGGTGGAGAAAACAACAGCAAGTCATCCTCATTGGGCGGCACAGTGGAACTCATGGGCGACGATGACAAAACTGTTGCTTGGATTTTATCCTTGACTGAAAATATACATTTAATTTGTTTTGCTATTGGTTACACATTTAGTCCAGCCAACTCTGCTGATAAAAATTATACACATATACCTCTAATAATATCCAAGTCAGATCCAGAGTTGACCACCTCTGTCACTTCATCAATCGCTGATTTAAGGTTACTTGCAGAGTGTTGCAGAGTAGTTATTTGTGAACTTAGAATTCGGTGTTTAACCTAAAATGAGAGCATTTAAATTTAATTCTACCCAATATACATGAATTTAAAGGCACTTTCCTCTTCTGATAAGGATGTTCAAATTGATTTTTTCGTCCCCTAGTAGGCGCACTTGCGCATTTCAGATTCAAAACTAAAGCTACTTAGGTGATGATTAACATCACTTTTGGTAAAAAAATACACTACAAGGTAATTTTTTCTGTATATAATGGTCAAAAGCAAAAAAAGAAAAACTATTCACTTCTAACTTAGTTTTGCATTGTTGTCATATTCCTGAGAATTTAAAATAAAATTCCCGGGATTCGGTAAGTAATTGTGCCGGGAAATCCCGGGAATTTTTCATCAAAACATTACCGGCAAGGAACCCTAAATACAATAGCAGAAATAAGAAGCATGTAGTACTTGTCTTATTTGTTCTACTTTTCCGATCAGCTCCTGTTCCCTTTGCTCAAGTGCCAACACATGTTTTTGAACAGTAGCATGGATTTCTGCTTTGACCAGTTTACTCCGGCCTGCAATTCTTTCAGCCATTTGTTGAATGGCCTGTATATTTTTTTCCAGAGCTTGGTAGTTGTTTCTGCAATACATTTTTTTCCAGATTGAAAATTGACATTTTTATTTGTTGTTCTTAATTACAGGTTTTACATCCTTTGCTTGGGATTTGTTGTGTTTTAAACACGATAAAACAACTGTCGACCATATCAATATTCAATATCTTCAGTGATTTGGTAGAATGGACTTTTTTGAACTTTTTTACTACTTTTGAAATCATGCAGAACTATATGGATTTAGAAAAGATTTACTACATCCAAAGTCACCTTGCTTCAGCGAGTAACTTGAGAGAAGCAGTTTTACTGCCATCCACGACTTGCTGCAGATACTGGAAGTTGTGGCCATTGTGCTCATACATTGTACATTGCTGGCAAACTGCCTGCAAATTATTTTTTTTTAAGTAACTGTACCAACATAAAGTCACGCTTTACAAAAACCATATTTAGCATAGACTTTTAGATAATGTCAAACTAACTTACCAATGAGCATGTTTCACAAAACAGTTGATTTACTTCATTGGCATGTACATTGCAAAAGTTTTTACTGCTAGCACAAGGTGGAGGTAGAAGGTAGGGTAGCGTACGGTGAAGTTCCTTGTCTGTGGTGAGATCAGGACGATGATCTGCCTGTAAAAAGGCATATTGAATTTAAAACGACATTTTGTGACATAGATTTTACACTTAAAGAGTGGCTTTGCTATATTGCCCAACATGCTGCATTTTCTTTCAAAAAAATTACAAATATTCATTATTTCATACCGTACAAGGCACTAAGTTACTTTTGCTTGTTACTGCACAACTATCTTTGTAAACAGAAAATAGCATTAGGTCTTTTATAACAAAATTGTTTCTGCTAGTGAAAATACATGTATCTCGACACATGGAAAATTGTTAATGGGCAGCAATGATAAATATTCACAAACGTAACAATTACATTTGTATTTTTGCTAGGTTTTGGTTAAAATTGTTGTTTGCTACCCTATTGTTTCTCAAACAAAAGTTTTAGGCAGTATTCCAAGTAGCTTAAGAGTGAGTCATGGAAAATCTTTGCCAACACATGTTTCCGTGTTTATAGAGATTGAATATGTAGCATGTTATCATTGCCATATTTCAAAACAGTCCTAACTTTTCTTTCAGGATGTGCAAGTGGATTAGCTCACTTTATATTACATTACCTTGTACGGAGGCACTTTAGTGAAACATGTTTGACACATGTATGGGGTAATCTCTATGATAGGTCATTTTTAGAGAAAGCTTGACTTGGCAAAAATACTGAGCCTTGAACATGACACTTGGTTAAGCCTTGGGTACCCAGTAATATCACCACTATTTGCAGGCAGAATGTCAATTAGCAAGATATTATGGCGTGTTTAAACACTCGGTATCCTGGATGCATGTGGCCTTAACCAATATTTAGCAGTAAATTGCTGTACCATGTAATACAAAGTAACCAACTATCCATACAAACAATCTGGATAATGAGTTGATGACCTCTGCATTGGTCAATTTTAATGAAATTTAATGATAAGCAACCTGTCTAAGATTGATTTAAATTGTAACACAATTGGCTTAGAATTTTTGAACAAAATACAAATCAGGGCCTGAATTAACTGGGGTGAAAAGTTACAGTGGACAATTTACACCAATTTTAATTCAATTTAGACCTAACATAAAAGTTTAAGAAAACTGTTTCATGACCAATACCAAAACAAAGTAGTTGGACAAAAACAAAGAAAAAAGTAGTTGAAAACAACATGTGTCCCCTTTCAAAAGGGTCCCTTAAAAATGTGTACAAGTATCAGTTACCTTCACAATAACATGATCTTTTGTCAGTGTTACACGATAGTGTGCTGATACACATCTTGCACACAAATGCTCTTTGCAATCATGACAATAAGAGTCTGCTCGTATTCCATCATTACACATGCAAAAGTGTTTGGGCTTGGTATCATCTTGCATTGACATTGCTTCCCAAATATTACCAAGCAAACTGGTAAGTGTGGCGTCACTGGATGAGGTCATTATTTCATTTGAAGACTGCATAAACATTCCACTTGTTGAGCTAGGCAGAGATTCACTTATTGCATTACACAGAGAGTTAATTGGACTTTGTAAAGAGGTAGAAGTAGATGTGACGTTGGGAAAAGCACTGGAAACAATTCCATTTGGAACCAAGTGGAACGGATCTGCCATGTCTGTCTTGGCCAACCAACCACTCATCACACTATTTTATTTTTCAAATTCTTCATTGTTTTTTCTCAGCTTCATTAAATCAGTCAACACAATAGATTAAAGTTGTTTGTTTCAACTAAGTTGAGCCACATGTGCCACTTCGTGACAGTTTGCAAAACAAACATTTTAATGCTGAGGTAGAAAATCTGAAAATTTATGACAATGTTTGAACGTTTATACAATAAAATTTTCAATGGACATGATAAATAACATGCAGGCCTTAGTTTTTTTAGTGCAAACAGGACCCACAAATTAAAACACATAACATTTCTACAGATGTTTTGTTTTTAAGTCTACTGCCGCAGAAAACAGGAATTCGAATTTTGCCAAAGTAACTAACGTGACCAGTGGAACTGGTGCTTTTCAGGCTCTGGCATGCAATTCATGGGATGTGCAAACACAATTTTTTGGGCAAAAACCTGTTTTCAGGCAACATTTTTTGGGTAAATGTATCCCCACTTTACAAGCATCATCAGGTAGTTTGCAAATATTTGGCCTAAATTTTCAATTCAAAACTCCTATTCTGCATAAAGAATGCACAACAAGTATCTCCTAACTGCTGCCCAAATGATGTGTAAATAAATCATTTTGACTGAAATGGGTATGTTAGCTGTTGTGAGTGCATGTGACTTGCGGTAACTGCTCATTCACCCTACCATGCTGTTTAAAATGTTACACTACAGGAATGTCACTTGGTGTAAGATAATTAACAATCAAGTGCATGATGCTGTTAAATTTTCTGGTGTTATAACATATGCAAACAAACAGCATAACGACAACGCCATATGCCTCCTCGCCTCGTCCTCGCGTAAAGGCAGTCTGTTTTTTTATAGTTTCCCCGTGGTCGGATAACCACTATTATACCGAAGATGGTTGCGCGATTTAACTACGGTGTAGTCGGCGTCTGTGAATCAAATGGGATTCGAGGACACTAAACAACAACAAAAACATTACATCTGTAAACAATTTCAACTGGATCAACTGTCAAGGTGTGAGTGAGTCCAGTGACACCATTGCAAGTTTCAAGAAATTTCGCCTGATGTCGCTCGAGAATTATCAACAATTTTTGTGTGTGGGAAATCTATGCCTAACAAGACTGTTTGTCGTTCTACCAGTGTAAAACCTCACAAAAAGTACTAGTTTTTTTATGAAACCCAGTGGACAAAACGTTTGTTCAGTATAATCTATGCCTATCCATTTCATGAATAGATTTTATCTGTTGCTCATCATAGAATAAAAATCCTAAAAGTAAATAATAAACAACATTTCTTTCATTGCGTTATATCGCCCGAAATTCGTTCGTTTTTGTCTAAAAAACAACTGAATTCCACGGTTACAAATATTCACTCTTGGCACCATCTAACGGAGAATTCTGGCCACAAGGATTGATGAAATCCGAAACGCATATGTGGTCAAGATGGCAGTGCGGTACGGTACGCACCAAACATTATCTAAAGGTAAGGTATGGTCCGCATTTTTCAAAGACGTACGTGTTTCCCGCAACTCAATACGAACCATTAGCAGCGCAGTACGGTACGCAGTAAATTCATTGAAAGGTACGGTGCGGTGGTAGGCTACAGTACGCACTTCGTAACGGGTTACGATGGTACGCACCAAAGTCCATAGAACTCAATAGGTACCGTGCATGTGATATGGTCAGCTGCTTCAGAAGAAGCCCATATATTTCACAGGTTTTCACATAAATAACATTTCTTGTAACGTTTGGGCCTTTTCTTGACTGTAAAAAAATCAAAAAGGAGTACATTCACGCCGTCTTTGCAGATACCGTAGTAGTGTAGCAAATCGGACTCCGAATTTTGAAAATTAGATCATCTGTTGAATTTTTGTTTATTTTTATATCTCGATCGAACTTTCAGACGTAAATATCAAGTGGAATCCAAATTAAACCACGAACGTAACAAAAATACAAGCTGCGTTTCGCACCGTGCGAGTCACCGACTTATTGCATCAAAAAATATTCTTCTTCGCCTTAACCTTCAAATCCGTTAGGATATGACAGGATTGACAGTTACTGCCTCCCCGATTATGTCAGTCAGATGACAGATGACACAAATTTGTCCGATTGTCACACGCGACGAAGCAATTTATACGACGAAATTGATATAAAAACCACGTCAAATTGGCACAGCAGAAGTACGAAGCGGTTAGTGTCAGGTGTTCTTGCATTTTTGCTGGCAATAACTATGTGGGTCTTAGTTGTGGTCAATGCGTTAATCTGGAGCAATTGCGGTAAGTATAACCATGCGCATGATGTATCAAAAGTAGGTTTACTTAAGGTGTAAGCATACCCCAAGCACACTCTTTGGTTTGCAAGTTATTTTCTAACTGGTTCTGATAATCCACGAGTAGCCTACACGAACGAAACTGACCAACATGAGTAGTAAAATGGGAGAAAACCTTTCAAATAAATCACCGTCTTTAGAAATGCAAACTTTTAGTATCTTTTTTGTGTCGAAAAGTTGTTGATGTTATTGTTGCGACGGTTTATTTAATCGCAGTGATTGCAAGGCCAACATCTGCGAGGGAGGAACTGCGCGAGGAACTTATCTCTTTGTTAGAGAATGAAGAACAACTCCCAGGTCAAATAAGTTTCGATATTTGAACGTGTTTTGACGTTGTTTGATAAAAAATTTTGACATAAAAATTTTTAAGTTTAAATTGAAACTACACATGTAAAAGTTGATGGCAACACTTTTCAGCGGCGGTAAAAAACTGTTCCGATAAAAAACAATTAATACTCGTAACCGCAGCAGATAGACAAGGGATTTTAACTTCCGGCCACATCTGTTTGAGTTAATACATAAATAAACAAGTTTAAATCAAATGGTTTATTACAGAGCTTGTGAACCAACAAACTCAGAAATGTGGAATTTTTGATTATACTAGTTGTACTGGACATTGCATTCTGGGCTTTGAGACCGATCCCGAGGGTTGTGTTGTTAGCTGTCAATGCAAGGCTTCCAGGCTGTTTGACGGCGATATCATTCTGACAGGTAAAACGTGCAGCGTTATAGTTGCAGGGTTGCCCACCATCCTTTATTTCAAAGGATAATCCTTTATTCAGCTCTATTTGTCCTTGTCTTTTAATGAGATTTAATATGACACTATTTGTCCTTATTAATTTCTGAACCGAGAGTCATATTAAGTATTAAAACAAATACAGCGTATTATAGGTCGTGTCCTTAGGTGGTGGCAAAATTGAGTCGAAATGTGGTGTAAATAAAATCTATGTAGGAAAACTTTTCATAGTGGTGGCCATTTTTCATGTCATTATCAGATCGAAATATTTATTGGAAGTGTGTTTTCAAGACATGATAAAATATCAATCAAGTTTTAAGTCCTTTATTGTAGTTCAACAAAGTTGGCAGACCTAGTCATAATTCAACCTTTTACAGCGCCAGATAACATGCTATAGCATTAACATTGTCCCTTGATAATTGACAGTTAAGCATAAATATATCTTAATTGCTTGTTTTGAACAAAGCTGACGTGGCAGAAATGTATTTCGGAGGCGGAAATAGGGGGGCAAGTCGCCACCTACAACGCTGGAACAACATCCCGATCGGTAACAAGTTTCGCATTCCGTACGTCTTTCGCTTTGGTAAGTACTACCGAAACTTGTTGTATGGAAACATGCCCGGGCAAGATAGTTTTAAATTAAGTTAAAATTATGAAAACAGAGTTTTCAATTTTTGTGTACGTTTGTAGCGTTTGAGAATTATATAGGCTTGCATGCACCCCAAAATTTTCAGCTTCTAAACTTAATTTGATCTGATTAAGCAGCAAGCAACACACTACAATCCTTCCATTCGTTTTTAAATTGAAAATTAGATTTTAATAAGCTTATAAAATCTGGGGGCGTGTTGCCCTACAAAAGTACCCAAAATAATCTTTTTTGTACCTAAGTAGCTCTGGGTCACATGGAATTTTGGAGTAAAAATAAAACTACGGACACGTTAAAATATGCTTCGCTATTCGGCCAAACAGCTACAGGTTTACTATAACGTTGCCTTTTAAACCAGAAAACCGCACACCCCCTTTAAATGTGAAAATATCATCACGTATCGTAATAAGTGATGCTCTCAGATTAACGTTTTCACTAATGAGTTTAGCAATATCAACTGCGGGTGGCAAAAGCTTGTTTTAACTACTGTGGGTAATCATGCCGTGAAATTCATCAACCTGAGCCATCCGTTGTTTGTTTGTTTGTTTCAGGACCGTATCTCGCCGATTTTAAGGAGTCAATAATGAGGACTGTTTTCAAACATTTTGAAAAACACACATGTTTAAAGTTTAACAAACGAACCAACGAGAACGATTACCTGGAATTTGGCGACGGGCTCGGTTGTTCTTCCAATGTGGGAAGAATTGGTGGACGACAAACGGTAAAAACGATAAAAATTTGGATGTAATAACTTTAAACAGTCATTCAGATTTCGCGACAGATAACACAGGTATATTTTGCATCTTTTACAGATTACCCTCAGCAATGACTGCTTCAGTCTGGATGGCTACATTATACACGAAATAATGCATGCTTTAGGATTTTTCCATGAACATTCCAGACCTGACCGTGACCAATATGTAGAAATTCACTTGGAAAACGTCGACCCAAGTCAGTAAATTCCTTCTATTCAATAAGATCGTGGTGAATAAAACCTAATTCTCTCTTGAAACGTTGTTAATTTTTGTGGTTTAGGATATGAAGTTAACTTTGAACGAATGACGAAGCTTGAAGTCAATTCAATGGGTTCACCCTACGACTACAACTCGATCATGCATTACGGCGGTCGCACATACAGCAAAAATGGAAAACCGACTATTATTGACAGGTGAAAACTATTTACACAAACGTACAATCTTAAGGTAAAAACAAAACTACCTCAACGCGGTAGAAACGGGGAAACCACAGATGATAACTACACCATATATAACACAAATAAAAGTTTAACGGTGTAACACAATTAAAATACGATTTATTGACCGATTCGACTGCTGGTTTATGCTTTCTCGTTCGATTTAGACGCACTGACCAACCAGTGGTCCAACAACGATATAACTTTTCACCGGAGGATATTAATCAGATCAACATGATGTACAATTGCAAGGGCTACCTGCATGGTTTGTTGCCGTTTCCCTTCATAACAAAAGTCGTGTTTATAAAATCGGCAAAGGTGTTGCCAAAAAGTTCTGTACTTGCTTTGTGTGTTAAAATCTACGACTGACGAGATAGGTAAAACTTCAGGTGGCACGAACGTAACGAACTAAAGAGCCCAATGTGTTTTATAATCACTGGCGAAACATGGCCTGTGGAAATTACCAACGTTCTTACATGTATTTGTCTTTGCAGGATCCGATCTGCTTTCCTACTAAAGCGATGCAGCGGACGATTTCATTCCCAATTTTTTTCCTTTTTGTTTCATTGCATGAAAAAACTGCTCGCCTTGTTGCCATGTTGACTACATCCTTGCAAGTTCTGTTCTCATTCTATAAATATCCCTACATTTTTTATTTTGCCTAGTTTTGACAGTTTACTGTTTTACAAACAACAACGCTGTTTACAAAACTGACATGTCGTGACAATAAAATTTAACATTGCAACAGGCAAATGCGTTTTGCTTCATTTTTTGTGTGAACCCCAAAACGCAGCTACAAAACAAATAAACTAAGCAAGCGTGGTATCACATATATCACAGTTTCAACAAAAAACAGCCAAACCAACATCCTTTTTAATTGAGAGCACCCACTAATTGCCGCCTGTCCAAAGCAGTGTCAAGTAAAGATGTTAGGAGCACATTCCTCCGAAATTGTCAGTAGTTCGTTTGTAACGCTTTGTAAAAAAATATAAGTAGCGTTTTGCGAAGACTTTAAAATATAACCTAAACTAACTTTGTTCTGCCCTTTTATGCACTTTTATGCACGATGTTTGCCTAAAATGTCAAGGACATTTCCATCTTTTTCAACTGTTGGGATCTTTAAAGTCGGTTAGGCATTGAAATGAAAAGCCGGTTTCGAATGTTGTGACACAGACAGTACACATAAGATGTTAAGTTTCCAAAAAGTTATTACCATCTCATTAATAAAAACCAGTTTTTGCACAGTGGGCCACAATATGTCAAAAACACAACGGTGCAAGCACAGGCAAGCAAAGGCGTTGACAGATACAGTGAATCGGAAAATCATTGGAAGAAATCTTGTGTTCGTAGCAATCGGACAGGAAACGTCGTTTTCTGTAACGTTGTCGAATAATTCGTGGGATGGCCGTGACAGTTAGTGATGCGCGAATATATGAATTTAATAAAATGAAAGGAAACTGTCACATGTAGTTATTTGCAGGTACATATTTGTCCAACCAAATGTATTAGCACATTACCTTTATCATGGCCAAACAACTTTGTTCAGTGTTGGTTGGACGGATTTTCACAATGTAAAATAACTGTCTGTAACTCTAGACTAGATGCTTATCCAGCTTGTAACAACCGACAGCCGCAAGTTCCACGGAATATTAGATTCCGAGACGGCCGAGTGGTTAGCGCGACTGCCTTGTGCACACAATGTTGCGGGTTCCCCTCTCGGTCGCTTGTGTTTCCCTGAGCAAGAAACTGAAGCAGCATTGCTCCGACCCAGAGGAACGCGGTGGGTTGACCCAAATTGAAGTCACCAACTTTAAAAAATCGAAAAAATCAAATAAAAAATGTTCCAACGGAACTACAATGGAATGATAATCGCAGTTGCAAACATCATGTGTTTAACCAACAGTTCTCAGCGTGGGCACACGCGCTTCCTTTGGGCGTTTAATAATCATTAGGGGGACGCTGGCGCATAAATGGGCGATTGGGGGCGCTGAGATAAATTGGGCACCTGATACGGGATACGACGGCAAAGCAAATTTTGTCGTGTAACTCTTCAATCAAGCGACCAACATAAGTCATTTTTTCAAATGTTTCCATTATATTGCCTAACTCTTTTCTACTTGCATGCTGATCAAGCGTGTTTTAATGCTGATAACATGAATTCGTTTCGATTTTTGTCTACCGAAGGAGCCGTTTGCAATTTACCCACCTGTTTAGGAGCGCTACATAAAAATAAGGTTGAGAAACACTGGTCTAAACAGTTACGGAAAGTTTCTATTTATTTCCTGAAGGGAAACACCTGCCAAGATCAGATAAACGCATTTGTTACAAACCAATATTTCCAAAACGAATTGTTACAACCGATGCAACAAATCTGTCACTGAAATTTGATATTTCTTTTTACAATAAAGTTTGCATTCTGAGGTTTGAGACAAATATTAATAGGTGCATTATAAAACTTCCGGTCTGTTCCATGGCTATCTTACGATGGCTAAAAAAAGAATGACTGCGGAATATAAAAAGATTTTGGTCTTTGTGTAACCTACAATATGGGTCTGAAAAATTACCATTTTCTTACCTATTTTACTCAAATACTTCAGTCTAATGACACAACTTGTCTGACAAAGTCGACGAGGCAGATTTGACGTTTGGCTGTGCTATTGTTTCAAATCGAGCAGGAACTCATTTTTCTACCGGCTGTGACAACATTCAAGAGTGGATAAATTTTGTGACAACCCCATTTGTGGTAAATTTTTATGGCTTAAAGTACACACCGTACGATCTACAATCTGTAAGCATCGCGAAGGATTCTCACTCGCCAGCAAAAAAAAACTATTATTTGCAATAAGCTTTTTTGTTGTTTCATTTTTATCCTTGGCTGGCAGAACGGCGTCCAAATGCGGTTTTCTTACAACGAGTCCGCTGTGTATAGAGATACCTAGCTGGCACATATTGCAGTTCCGTTGGATCATTATTTTTTGGATTTCTTTCAATTTTTTGGAGTAGATAATTACAATTTGGGTTAACCCATCGAGTTCCATTGTGCTGCAGCAAAGCCGCTTAAGTTTCTTGCTCGAGAAACACAAGCGACCAAGACAGGATTAGCACTATGGCAGTAGGGAATGTGATTCAACTTTCACTAAACAGAAATTAGATTAATTACATCGTTAATATCACATAAAAACTGAAAAACCAGTAAAGAAACAACCTATTGGATTTTCACAAGAAGATCTCAATCAAATCAAGCAATGTATCAATAAAGTGGCAAAACAAAGTTAACCCCAAATATTTTATTTTTCAGATTATTCCAATTAAATTCAAATATATTTATTACTAATGACTAACAGTCCTAATTGAAAACACGTTTACCTGTGTTCTGGCTAACTTAAGAATCGATTTTCCAAAATGTATCTGTGTGAGAGAGTAAATGACTTTTATTAAGACACGGTTGCCCGTAAGTTGGCGCCAAAGAGTAACGTTTACTGCTGTTTAAATGTGCACTTTGAGGTACACGATTTACGAGTACGTAGTCTCAGTACAAAGTAATTAGTCAGAAAAAGTTTTACACGCAAGTATTGACTTGTATCTTTTTACTTCACATTAAATCATTGCAGGTATTGGTTGTACACATAATATTGAACAGGGCAGCAAACTTTTGGAGGTAAAGTCTTTGTGAAAATACAAAATTTTATGTTGTTGCTGTTTTGCTTTGTGAAAATAATTACTGTCAGTTTCTTTTTTGTTAGTTGTCTCCCCGAAAAACAAGTAACCTTTCTTGTCAATTAACACATTGAAAAACAGTGAAAATATAGCTCAATTTGTGCGAGAACAAACAAAACGTAGTTTCGTTTTACTTTCCTACTCAAACGATTTGGTTTGAAAGGTAAATTATAAAAGTCTAATAGTAGTCTCGACGAAACGAAAAAAATAAACCAATATGTTTATAGTTCAAAATTTCGCAACAAGCATTGTATGTCATAACGCGAACGCCGCTACGTTAAAATTGTACCAAAATCATCAGCACTCGCAAAATAATGTCTGTTAGGGGATGTTAAAACAGTGTGGTTTAAATTGTTTGTGACATAAAGACCGGAATTTTGGATCAATTCGGGTTTAACTGCCATTGGCTTGTCGAGGTATACATAGCGGTTACGGGTCTCGTCCGCAGTTTGATGAGTTGCTCTGTGACAGAATTCCTTTCGTTGCGAAAATCCCTAAGTCAGCAAGCAGGTTTGATTGAAACTTCCTCACATTTGATTTTGCCTAACGAATATCTTCTGGCGGTTTCGCACGGGTCATCTGTCGGAAATGTCAGTGTCTTTCCGCACCTCCTACAGTTGTCATGTCTTATCAGGCGTCACATCTTAGAAGAAGCTAATTGCAATCTCGAAGACCAAAGACTGTAAATTGTAAATAGACAGAAGTAGTTGACACTAGATATTATAACGTGTTGAGTGTTTCCAAAAAAAGTTCCGCTATACAGCAAATATCAGCTATAAATACAGTGGCTGTGATCTCTTTGCAAACAAAGGAACCACTAAAATTTTTATGCAGTGAGTGGAAAATCGACAATCATGTTACTAAGTTTATCGTGGGTCATAGGACTATTGGCTGTAAGCAGCGGTAAGTTAAATATGCACTAGAAAATTTGCATAATGTTAAAAGTCAAAAATGACCTTTCTCGAAAACGGGCATGTTGTATGACGGCATTTAGCTCTAAGCAACATTTAGCTTTTGACATGTTGCAAATTATAAGACGTAATTATATTCCCGAAAAAATTTCTTTTAGTTGCACTGCCCCTAAGCGAGAGACAGGAGTTGAGAAACAAATTGCTGGAAATTCTTTCCGAAAGAGTTGACGGTGAATGAATGTGTTTTAAATTTTTAACATTTGCACAAATTCTATCCATATATTACAGCCACAAATTTCCCTCAGGTTCGCGAAAATGCCCAGTGGTCGATCCTTTTGATTTGAATGTTGTAAGTCCGAACGCACCAGGACCGCTGGAAGTCAATCAATGCCAAGGTTGGAACCTTTGCATATCAATATATGTTGTAAAGGCAGTGTTTTTGCCATTTTAACAAAAAATGTGTCAAAAACATCAGCTGTAAAACAACAAATCAAACGAAATTAATTAGACTGTCTTGCGTAACTTGTGTTCATGTAAAATACTTGAAATTGTCAAGTATGTTTAAAGAAGTAATAACGCCCGCGTTGTCAAAAAGCTGATCGTGGGTGACAGGAATTATTGTAACTTTTATGTTCAGTCAATGAGATTAAGCAAGGTGACAAAAGTTGCAAAGACATCGATACGTCAAACTGCAAGACAGAGTGCAAACTTGGCTACGAGACTAACTACGAGGGCTGTGTCATCAGTTGTCGCTGCAAAACCTCCGGGCTTTTCGACGGAGACATTATGATGAACGGTATGTTTAATTTTTTTCCTAGTTTAAGATTTACAATTGACATATGGACCCGTTTTTGTGCGTGGAAGGGATATTTTGGTATAAATATTTTGTTGTAGCGGAACATGTGAAGATGTTCCTGGAGGATGACGCGTCTAACAGAGGAGCGTCTAGAATCTTCCGACGCTGGGACAACCTTCGCCAACCGGATGGGACTTGCCAAGTTCCGTACGAGTTTCACTCTTCAATCTGTAAGTTTACACCGTTTTTGATTGCCACACGATCAACACAAAGTTGGCATAACGATATGACAGGAGCTTGAAAACGCAGTATATGTGTATTGCGGGAAATTCTTTGAAATTAAAAAATAAATTGCTTGTACAAACTGGTCCAGATTTTAAAATCGGAATATTTTATCGGTTTGTAATTGATCTTCTTTTGGCACTGTAGCAGAAAATCCCCGTGCAGAGAAGGCCATCCTGGACGCTATGGCTCAATATGCTGTGGAGACCTGCATCAGATTTGTGCCAAGGACTTACGAGAGCGATTACCTGCACATTTATCGTGGTAGGGGATGCTGGTCTTATATCGGAAGGAACAGAGGAAAACAAATGGTAAGCAAAAGAGTTTCTTTTATGTCGGCATTTATATATTGTAGTCAGCTGAATAACAGCAGTTGGCAGACTAATAATTTGAAAAATCTCGTGTTTCACAGCGACCAGACTGATAAAAAAGTCAAAAGGCGATGCGAGTTGTAGGGCTTGTATTAAATCTACTTGACAATGCTAGGTTTATGATAGAATCTTCTTCCGGGATAGTCTTGGAACTTGAAAGCATTACCTGTCACAAATTGTGCCCTTGCTTCCGCAGGTTTCAATTGGCCGGGGATGTGAATGGAAAGGAATCGTGATGCACGAGTTCATGCACGCCATGGGATTCTTCCACGAGCAGTCTAGACCCGACCGGGACCGATACGTGAGAATCAACTTCGAAAACATTCGTCCAAGTGCGTACTTTAAGTGCTTGAGGTCATTGCCGGGATGTTATAAGCAATAGCGTATGCGTATTTTTTTAAGGCACGAAAGGAAATTTCCAGAAGATGCCCGAGCGTTACGTTGATTCGATGGGATCGCCTTACGACATCGGCTCTGTAATGCATTACGGAGGCTACTCGTTCTCGATAAACAGAAAGCCAACGATTGTTAACTTGTAAGTATCAGTAAACCAACAACATTTCGGAGAAAGGCTTGTATCGAACCTGTCCGTTATTTTGCATCAAAACAAAATTTTATTTAAAAACGATTATAGGTTATTTAAAAACGCTTTTTTTACTTCCAGGAAGTGTGATCTTTCTCAAGAGATCTAATAAATATCTTAACCGTTACAGAGCCACCGGCAAGCCTGTAGTACGACAAAGAAACGGATTTTCTGAAGAAGACGCGAAACAGCTTAACATGATGTACAAATGCAACAACTACAACAACGGCTACGATCTTGGTAAATTGACATTCCGTATGTGGTTCAAAGGCACTGTTTCAGACCATTACACTTATTTTCAAGACAATTAAAAAATTAACAGCAGATTCTTTTTCATGTTTTTGTTAAATGTTCGCTGTCGGAAATGAAAACATCTTTTTATAGGTTTGGACAACGACGAAAGGAAATAGACAAACCTGTCAGCAACAACCAAAACCTTTTTTGTATTTGTTTTGTTATTTTCGGCATATTGCAACATATAAATGTCGCCTACAAAAGTTGAAGAAAATGTTTGAATCGCAATTTCGACAACAATGTACAAAATAAAAACATCGGCGACCCAGTCATGCTTTCTTTAATTCCAAAGAAAAAAGCTTCAGAGTTTATTGACAAGCACTACCAGTCAGTCACATAAAACTAGTACAAAATAAAACTTTCCATTTGTTTACTTGGTAATCTCACTACTTATTACAATTGTAGGTTTATATAACAATACAAAAGCTTGAAGTAGTATCGGCATCTTTCCTTTTTTTAGGCTGTAGCAATATGCAAATTTAAAATTTAGTAGATATTAATGACTTTTTTAAGTATTTTTTAAGTAATAAAATCATGCATTAAATCTTGTTTGACATGACGTAAATTCCCATTTGGCTTCACGTAATTTTAACTGACCTGACGTTCAAAAATATGCTGGTTTTTCTCGTTGTTTGAGAAGAATGTTAGCCCCAGAAATTAAGGTATAATGAACCCCTACTGTTTTTTTAGTTTATCAAACGATCAAAAAGTGATTTCCTAAACTACAAACAAGTACGAAAACAAATGCTTGGTGTGGCAGGGGGTATAGTTAAAATGGTCATTCTTAACCTCAAGATGTACACAAACCGTTGCTTTTATGATGAAAATTTTACATAAAAAGCGAACAACAGTAATTACAACGTAGCCGCAATACGGCTGTAGTGTTCTATGTATTGACAGCAAATATATGAGTTATGTTCACTTCTAAAATCCAGTTTCTTTAATCCAGAAATTTGATAAATGCATATTCTTATGCAACATTCCTCCTTCTGAAAGAAATGTGCTTACCATACATATAACCAATCAAAGGTACATCAGTGCAGAAATCGTCCTGAACCACGGGTGCTTAATACAGACGATTCCAGTTTCGTATAAACTATGATAGAACTGAAGCTTACAGCACACTCAAATCAGTCTGTGTATTTTTTATTGTATAAATAATGTCAAGGTACCAAATGTAAAAAATCATGAAAGTATTAAGAGTATAAAATCCGAGCCACTATCACTACACCGTCAACGCATTCGTGTGCACCAACACAAAAGCGTCAGCACGATTTTATACACTTTGTTTGTGATTTTTTACATTTAATACCTTGACATTATTTATGTATGTTACATAATTAGAACTGATGATGCCATTTGTTTAGCGAAATCGATTTTATTATTCACAATAAGAAATACACAGACTGATTTGAGTGTGATGTAAGCTTCATCTCTATTCTCCATAAAACCTATGTAAGGCAAGCTGTTGCTGTCAATTTGTTTTAGTTTTAATGAGGAACTGCAAAAGGTTTGTACTTTACGTAAGTTTAGAAACCCAGTAGAAGATTAAGCCAATATAAGAAAACATAGTCTTTTCACGTTTTTAATGAGAAACCGACCTTTGTTAAAATTGTTTCGTAGCAGCTGTCGTCATATCCTGTTCTTTTAATAATAAATAAATGTTCTGTGCAAATTGCGTGGGTTTTACGAGGGGTGATGTAAAGTCCGCAGCATCTGAGGAGGAAACGAATTTTCGCGGAAATTTCATTCAAACCCATGTATTTCATAAATAGCCGGTAGGCACCTTATTTATGGTGGGACCATTTCTTGGCGCAGTACGCATTTCAAGCAAAATGAACTTCGTTTTATTGACAGCAGTTTTTGTTGCAGTATCTGTGGCAGGTAAGTATTAAGCTTTTAAGATTTTTCAAAGCGCTGCAAATATACTTTTTGCACATCTTTGCGAAGTTAAACAACCAACTATATAGTTTCCAGGTACCCTCATTTGGGATATTTGTAAAAATAGTAAAATATATTCTTAACTGATTTGTTGCTATTAAAGTACCATGCAAAGCAAACGAGTTTCCTTATTTTTTTGCAGTTGCCCATCCGTATGACAAAAGTTTAACAGCCCGCTTGTTAGATTTATTGGATTTGGACAAGATAGGTAAGCAGGTTGTCAAATCATACGTTGCTTTTTGTAACTAGCTGTTACAATGAAAAAAAACTTGGTCACTGACAATAAACTATCGAGCTAGGTTATAAGCTTTAAATCATTTTTTTCCACTCAGCTATTGGTTTGTTGTTATGTTACAAAAGTATGTTTAGGGAGAGAGTGCGTGTATTCTCGCTCAAAATAACTTTGTTAAAAAATGATGTCAGTCTGTGACTGCTCAGACGGACGGTAACTCAATAGACGAGGACAGTTGGCGAAATGTTTAATTGTTTGCAGAGGACGATTCGAAAGGAAAATGCAAGATTTCGTGGAAAAAACATCCGAAGACGAAAAAAACTATTGTTCCTTATATTATACGAGGTTTGTTTTTTAGGAATCACAGCAAAACTGTGTATTGAATAAATGCTTGTTCTGGGATGGTTATATCCGTATTGAACGTTTGGTAATCTTGGTATACAACCTTGGTTTCTAACAATGTATATATTGCGCTATTAAAATATTGACATTGCTGGTGGCCGTAAATACATAGTAATTAACAACAAAACAAAATGATTAGGATATTCTGATCAATCCACCTAAACACCACAAGGAAATATAAATGGGGCGAGAACAAGGCAAACGGGGCTTGAACGTACTACAACAATGCGAATGTGATAAGAAGCACGCAAAAACAAAAACAAAATCCACTAAAAATGCCGCGCTGCGATGGGAAGCAGTGAAAACTTCTTGTACGTGTGTCAAAACCCTGTACGACCCTGTGGGCAACAACGTATTGATTCTGATGTTTTAGGAGATGGCCAAACACGTTACGACTTGTGCTACAATCGGCTACGTTAAACAGAAACGGGGTTTGTAATGGCTGCAGAGCAATAGTGAAGGACATGTCTTCATAGTGACAACGTTAGCACTATGACTGTATTTTTTTCTTTTTTCAAGTAATTTAAAAAAATTTCAACTTTCGATGGCATCTCGGTATATGCCTAAGTTGCCTTTCCTTCGCAGGTCTTACTGAAGTAAACCAAGCCCTACAACAATTAAAACAAATAACACGTCATTTCTGAAATGATGCAATAAATTTTTCAGTCGCACTACTACGCTACCCACGTGAAGTAAACTATAAATAGAATTGCTATCAAGGGGGGAAAAATTTGCATCCGTAGTGTTGAAATGTACTGGATATAGAATTATGGATAAAAAATATGTTTTGTAAATGTGTCGTTGAAACATCTATCTCGACTAAAGTTTGTCACTTGCAGGAATGATACAAGAATCACTGCACCAGCTGCTTCTGCTTGTTTTTGTTTTCCTTTTTTCCGTATTTTAGCGTGAAAGTTTTGCGTAAATCAGTTTATCCCGCTTTTATCTCCACCAGGGCTTTCAAATACATTCTTATAGTTTTACTTGCATGAATACAAATTCACAGATTACTGTTCAATCAAGGACACTTTCGATAATCTAACTAGAGAGATTGAGCAATGTGAATCCGTGATATTCTGCAAACACAAAAACACCTGTACATGTTTTCCGAGACACGAACATCACATTCTATTGCGTCACTCGACCGACATCTGTGACAGCTCATGTGACAATTACATATTTACGGTAATTTTGTTTTCCTTTAGGGTAATCTGTGGCAGGTGATTAACAACAAGCAGCCAAATCGGAAATAACAAGTTAATATTTAAAAAGACAACGATTTTTTAACAGATAAAAGTCCCGCAGGATGGTGCAAAAGCCTGTTTGTTAAAAGGCCTAATAAAAGCAATTAGAAGGTTTTCGAGAAACAAGGAAGGTAAGTTGTATTCATTGATGCAGAACAACTACGAAAGTGAACTAAACAGAAACTCTACATACCTTGTGAGTGCTGGGCAGCTGCACTGACTACTCGAACGTTTTTAAAAGCGCAATTATTACACTTTGAAATTTCTGTGCGAATGCCCGAAAAATTGTCGAGACAAATTTAATCACAAATTTGCAGATGTAATCCCGTTGTTTTGGTTTGTCTTGGTTTGAGTAGGATTGGTGTGGTTTTCCTGAATGAAAGTTGTTTATCAAATTTGCAGATGTAATCTTGTTTATCAAGGAAATACTTGTTTTAGCGAGCAACGTAAATGAAAATAATCTCTATCGCATCGTTCACTATCTGAAATTTAATCGTTATGTTTGTAGACGAGAGATACCGGCTTTGTGAGGAAAACTCTAAACCGTAAGTAGATCTATAGCTATATTGGTTTTGAGTTTCACGTCCACAGTGAAATATATTAAGTAAAGTTACCAACACGACAGGAAAATATTAATTTCTAAATTAAGATAAACGACTTGTATTGCAAAAGTTGAAGTTACTTATACCCCTTCCGAAACTAAGTCTTTGTCTATTGTACTGTTGTGCGGTGATTTTTCAACTATGGTCAAATTGCGGTGATTCCTCAAATACGGATAATTTCCAACCTTTTTGTAACCAATGTTTCGTTGCAGAGACGTTACTGAGTTCGATTTCGATCAACTTCTTGGTCTCGAAAATAAACACACCAACCGAAAAAATTGGAATCTCGATTGTGGTATGGTAATTTGAACTCTTATTTTATTATATATCTGAAAAGTGAGCAGATGAATATAAGCCAATACTTATTTGCCGGACAAAACGTCGAAAAGTAGTCTGCAGACACACATTGCTTTATATATTTCGCTGGGGTATTAAAACTGAATAGTGAGTTCATGTATCTTTTGGTGCAGTTCTAGTTAATTGCTGCACACAGCGGCTGTCACATGTGTCCGCTATGCTACATTCATGACAATTGCTGAAATGTAACGCAAAAAGAAAAAAAATCGTTTTGTAAGTTAGTTAATGCACGCAATATGTAACCTGCACCTTCTTTTCTTTGTTGGTATTTCATGACAAATGTTTTTTCTCCTAAGACATGTTATGTTCATTGCAGGAAGCATATGGGGGTTACATAGTTCCATCGACGACGACAAACCAGTAGATGCCTATCGACGACTTTTTCTGGACTAGGATGTTTCGCTGCGTAAAGACGTCATTTCAGCTTACTTTGTTGCATGATTTTTAATCATTGTATATGAGTTTAAAAAATAAAAAAAACATGTTTACTTATTTACGTTTTTTTAAACGACTCGTTTCTAAAAGTTAGCCGAAGTACCGTTTGCAATTAAAGATTAGGGTAGCTGATAATTTTTTACACCAAACAGTGGTTTATAAGGGGGGAGTCATTCTCCCTCACAATCGGTGCAGCATTTTATGTATTTTTTGTGTTTCAACATAAAAAAGGTAAATTTAAAAAACAAAATGGTTGCCGTAAATTGACGCAATAGTGCTGTTGTATATGTACACTATAGCACGTTTTTTACTATTGAGTCATTCTAAGACCTAAACAAAGCGATTGGCAGACATAACTCAAGCAAATGATACGGGTGACATCACTTTGCCTTAACAGGGAAAGTTTTACATGACATCACTGAGGTTTGTCTTCTGATTTTGTGTGCCTAATGTACCTTGTACTGTTCCGTTTTTGTCATTTTATAATCAAAGTTTCATTGGACACAAGAGTTGTCCAAATTCCATCTGCCTGGTGGCCCCTGTGCTATCGACTGCAGCAGATTCAATGTATTTACCAAAGGGCCGCACCCAATAAGTTGGTTCACGTTCAGGCTTGAACCTTTTGTTTCAAAACTCATTTTTCGAAAAGAGTCGGCAAAATATGACGTTTCAATGCCGCTCAGCAGTTTTGTGCTAGCGAAAACGCACAAAAGTGCCTTTTTTACTTGCAAATGATTTTGCCGTGTGTGTTACGGATTACAACGCTCCCCATTTGAAATGATAAAATATTTCCTGCCACAACGGTTGTTGCACCACAAAGGCATTGTGACGCAATAACTCAGAATATTCTCTCTTCGTGCTGTATGGCAGGGCTGCCAATGCTTGTGATTTTTCCCAAGATCTTGGGATTTTTGTTCTGAGCTTGGGATCTTGGGAAAAACTTTTGTAAACCCTCAATATCTTGGGATTTTAATTTTTTTTAACTTTTAACATCGACAAATTCTTGCATAAAACAAAAACCTAGGAATCTGAACAAATAGCAAAAAGGATTATACTTGTCAGTGGATTTTTGCCCAACGTAACATTGCATTTGTTAATTCTGACCACTTAAAAGCTTTATGTAACTGCAAAGGGCATTTCCCGATAGACAGATTGCAGAAATGTAGCAATGAACAAAACTAAAATATCTTACGTGATTCATGAAAGCACGTACCACGAAACTCTATCATAAACGGATATCGGCTACGTAGGCAACTGAAATTAAACTAGCATTGACAAGAGCATGGGCATTTTTGTTAGTCAGATCTTAGCAGTACTTTCCCGGTATTTCGATACTATTAAGAAAGTTGTAGCTGATGTGCTGTTAGACACAGTTTAAGTAGAAAATTGAACTTGGTATGGTTTATTAACTGCAGTTAAAGATTTGTATGAGAAGAAATGTATTATCTTTAGTGATATCTTGGGGGTTTTTTGTCAAACTTTGGAATTTTTTAAAAAAAAACCTTGGGATACCGATAAATTCTCACTGGCAGCCCTGCTGTATCCTTTGATTTTCCTCTTTCAGAATGTGCAGTTTATCTGATATTTGTTGCAGTGCATTAAAATGGGTGTTAAGTTAATTACGAGTTGTGGAAAGTTAATGTCGGTAAATTAATCACACGACTACTGTGCTGTGGTTGGAGCCGCAACGATTGTTTTCTTTATTTGACTTGAGTACGGTACAAACCTTTTCAAAATCACTTTGGTCACAATTGTCAAATTGCTGATTATAGACAAGGTGCGTATCCGATACGACCGCACTTATTCTGCCAGTTGAAGAACCGAATGGTTGAATAAGCATCAAAAGGGCTGGAATTCTACAGTGTGTTTTGCTCGCTTAAGTTACCATTAAAGTATCAGATTTCCTGAAAAATGTACTTGAACTAAATTTTCGATTATGTGTTAATGTTGTATGTTAGTGGACTTGCACTTAATACTATTCCGCGCCCAAACTTACATAACATGAGCTTTCGTACATTAGATGTACATCATTTCTGCTAAAAAATATACTGTTATCGTTTAAAAGTGTGTTTATCATTCAGGATTAAACAGAGGCGAATAGTTTGATACGTGCATGCCGCCATTTTGAAGTTAAACTTTTTAGTCTGTAATAATTTTTATTAAAACGCGATTCTTGCTTTTTTTCAAAATCTTCCGTTTGAATATTGTAAGAGGTACCATATAGTTTATTGGCCAAACTGGTAATGACAAAGCAATAAAATTTCGTCATTTCGCTAAATTGTTTTTGAATTCAATAGTTTCACTCATGACAGTGGCTTTTCGATTTTAAAAATGGGAGCTGTACTGCGTGAACCAAATTATTATCGTTGTTGGATTAAAATACAGATTTACATAAGCAGGAAACTTTCTGTAACACATTTTGACAAATTCTCATTTAACCCTGTAAACCAAGGTGTTTTTTTAATGCAATGAAATATACACAATGCACAAAACAAATACATCGCATTTTTACAAGTGATCTAGTTGGTTGTCATAATACCAGACATCCAGCTCAAGTAGTGTGCAACCTGAACACAAGAAAAATTTTAACCGTGGCAACATAAAGAACAAGACCAGAAATTCTTACATTCGTGTAAACTCCTGGTTTATCTTTCTCGCCGCATCCAATTCCCCACGAAACCACTCCAACAAGACTGAACTGTCCAGCAGATTTTTCAACCACAAGAGGGCCCCCGCTGTCTCCCTGCAAAAAATGTGTCATGTTAAAACCGGGATTCTCAAACGAAATTTGTTTAGAATGCCTATTTTGCCTAATGTTTTTTAACATTATAACCCTACAAAATTTTATATTTGCTTAGCTTTTCAACGCTTGCGGGCAAAAACACCTTTCTACACATTTTAACACCGAGTTCCCCATGGATTTGTGACCGCCGCCCTGAGCTAAGTAAGAAGTGCTTGTGCATTTATAACAAGATCTAGGTTATTTTTTTCGATCTGAAACTCTATACAGCAGGTTTACGTAACAATCTAGGTTAATCGCGCCTATCCAGATAGGCTTGTGAGCGGAAATTGCAGTGTTCATACCGTACAAGCATCTTTCCCTCCGCTTCGATATCCAGCACACAACATTCCATTCTTCACAGGGGGCAGAAGAGATTTACAGAGACCTTGATCCATCAACGGAACTTTTACTTGCCGAAGGACTCCATTGTCACCGGTGTCTGCAAATTACAACGGAATCGTTAGGTGACGCTGTAATAAATTAAAGTATATACAGTATGATGGAAAATACACAACATATTTCAAGTTTTGAGGGAAAAAATAAAAAAACGCCATTCATAACGGACGCATCCCTTTCCCTAAAGCACTGGTTCTCAAATTATGGTACGCGTATACTACTTGTGGTGCGCGAAGGTGTTTTCAGTGGTAGGTAACCTATATTTATCCTATTTATATATAAAGGATTAGAGAAATTGTTTCTTGTTCAGTATAGTTTTGCGTTTATCACACGAACAATCTCGTAAAAAGTTGTTTAGTCAATGGGACAGTTCTTGCATTAACTTAAAAGCATTCATTTATTATAGCGATGATGACGTTGTCTGTTTGTGATTCGAGAGTTTTCTAAAAGCATGTAGTACGCGGACATTGCACGAACGTTTTTCAAAAGCAAATTTACTTTTAGTGTTTCCCCATCCCGTGACTGTCAGCACAGTTCCAACCGCTGGAAGGTCTTGCAAGTTGTTCGGCAAACAAACCGTTGTAATCTTGTCACTCATTTGCACAGGACTCGACAGCTAAATAATTTAGCAAAATCAAGCAGTTAAAATATTCTCCTTTATTCAACGAAATTAACCGAAAAATGACACCTTGTTTCACAATAATGAACCACGATATTAATAAATTTAGGTTACTGAAAAAAAATTGTTAAGGTTGAATTTTACTCGAATATGCCCATAATATTGTTTGCCATTGATTGGGGTCCGCGGTCCCTTAGGGGTCCTTAAAGCGATTTCAAGGCTTAAAGCGAGGCTCTCTCAGACGATGCTGCGAGGCTCTCTCAGACGATGCTGTATCGCGTCGCGTGACTGCTGATATAATCTGAATGTGCGTTTCATGAGCAGTTATTGTAAGGCACCGTGCAATGCTGCTTTGTGACATCACAGTTACCATTGGCTAAAAGTGACACGCAAATTATTGCTTCGTATCGAGTGTAGTAAATTCGAATTGATTTTCACTGGTCCTCTAGTCATTAAAAAACGCCGTTACACAAAAATTTTGAGAAACACTAGGCTAAAAATCTATCGGATTATTTGTTGGGGGCCATATTTTAAAATTCCCACCTTTGCCAGTGCAATGTCGTGCTCTTTTGTTCTCGTATTGTACAACGCATGCTTGAACACACCGGAAAAGTAAACGCGTTGCTCGCCGGGATCGGCTTGGTACTTGTGGTGTTTTCCGACATACGCAGCGTAGAACATCGGGTTGTTTGTGCTGTTGACAAAGAATAAAGCAGTGGCGTAACCTTTTAACATAGGAAAACAAATTAAGTGCAGAATACTTGATGGTTTTCAAATCTTGCCCCCTTTTACTCGCAAAACATGATTCCAAAACGTTACTAATGTGTTTGTTGACAATGGAACAAGGTCAGAATAGTCAGTCTGGACCCTAAATGATTATTTTCGCGCTGTTATGAAAGTTGTTTTTATTTACGGATAAAGAAGCTTTATTGTTTTGCTGCCCTGGACGTCGTTCTTTTCAATAAAAAAATATTTCCTCCTAATTAGTTTTGTTTCATGTAAAATCCAGGTTTTGATATTTTGATTCTTTATGGAAAGTAAAAAAATAGTTTGTTTCAATCAGCCTGGTTTCTTTACAAACATTTATGAAATAAATGCTTGCACTGCACTATTACTTCCCGCTACAAAAATCAGATGACTCACTAGGTGAAGCAGTGCGCTGCTGAAAGCACCCACTGACTGGAGATGAGCGAAGCGCCGCAAAATGCTTTGTCACTTTGCCGATGTCGAATGGAAACTTGCCACGGGTAACTTCCAGGAAGAGCTTCCGACCCTAAAACAGATGAATAGATGCATATTGGCACTGCGCTGGCGACGCCAATGATGAAAATTATTTTGTACAAGGAATGGACTAGTTTTTGAAAACTGCATGTTCCCACCTCCAACTATTTTCGGCATCAAAATACTGTTTGGCTTTATCACTGGAACTCCACACGAAGAAGACGGTGCAACTGTTGTAGATGGAGCTGGAGTTGTCGCTGTAAATGAAACAGATTATAAGACAATGAAGCAATACAACGGACAAATGGTGTAAACGATCAGAGTAGTTTGTAATGGGAAGCATTATAACATTGTTAACAAACCATAGCGTTGTTTTTTTCAAAGTGGGGTTTACGCCCTCTTACCCAATCAGAAATTATCTACCACTTATGCCCGGCCGTTTGTCTTTCACCCACGATAATCTCTGGTGTATGTACCGACCGGCCGATGGTCGGCGCCCCCATAGTNATTCGTTTCCGATTGTATTATGTCGTAACAATAAAAGTCGGTGTTAAAACAATAGGGTGCCGATAGGAAAAAACAATAGAAATTTCTGCCAAAAGCAAGAGACAATATTTTATAACGGACTGGTAATCTGCATAGAAGTCCTGCAAAAGTGAAACCGAACAGAAATCACCAAAAACAAACGAAATGCCTGTGAAAATTGACAAAAAGGAAAAAAAGGCACAGTTTAGTTTCCAACCTTTTAGTTTCCAATGTACGTTTTAACAGAAACACGAGACAATTCTTGACAAGAAAGAAACAAACATCGGTGATAAACAATTGATTAGTTGCGCCTTCGATAATAAGATACAAGGTGTTTTCATGTTTAAAAGCATCCCATTTGAAAGTAATTTTGCCGGTAAAACAAAATTAGTCGCCTTTTACTTTTCGACACGAAATGCAAGGCTTAAAACATTTCCTTTATCTGACGTGCGCAAAGATTTTGCCCAAAAGCCAATTAACGAATCCGCGCTTGTGCCCCGTGACTGCCACCGCCAGGCAATCTCATCCCACGTTTTTCTTGGATTCTCGCGCTTTATCGTTCACAATCGAAGTTTCGCCAGCAGAGAATCTGAAAATGAAGTCTTGAGTTTGTTGACAGATTTTTGGAACGTTTTGAGCTAAAGAGTTTAATTGGTCATGCCTTTAGTCAGTATAAAGTCTGTAAACCAACATACAAGGGTTGTTGAATTGTAAGTTATTATTTAATTGAGCTGGAAACTGAGAACTGCTTGGATGTGCACCAGTGTCACCCAAGCAGCTTTGACTAAAAGGTAATTTTCTATATTTTTTGCTCGTTTTGAACTGTAGCTTAGGTGGTTGCTTTAAGTAGTATTATGCTGATATACGTACTGTATTTATAATTTATGTGTTCAATTTCGTTTGCTTTCTGGCAGAATAATGCTATCAGTGCCACTATAATGTCAGCAAAAAATAGTGTAAATGGCAAGACAAGCCGTAGAAACAGTTGGCGCAGCAAAATCTAGTTAATCTTTGAGTCTGTTTTTGCGGACTGCTTTCTTTATCAATCTAAAAAGTTTCCCCATGTAAAATAAATAACAACGAATTTAGATCCCTGTTACTGTACTGGTTTAAGTAGGCTATCTAATAAATTTGCCTTTCACTCAATATATCTTACAGCACCTTATCAAACACATTTCCATTCACTTTTAGGCTTTATTTTCTGTTCGGATGTATCTTTCGGAAGATTGAAACTGCCTTCGAAAACAAACACTTACCTGTTGTATGATATCGGCATGGAAATATGAACGACGGAAGTTCTGTCTTCACAAAGCCCTGATACTTAAGGTAAGTGTGCGTATTTTTAGTTGCGCTTTAAAAAAACTGACCCGAAACTGTCTACCTCATCAATGCAAAATTGCGCAATGTTATCTTGAATGAATTTGAGACTACCCCGAACATTTCAATTTTTCCCACAACGAAAATACCTTAAAGGTTGTTCAAGTTTGCGTAAAACCGAATTTTTTGGTAAACAGGACGCTTCACCTCAAACTTTGTACTTAGTTAAAGACCTATATTTAGGTGTAAGGTGGTGTCCCAATCAGAAATTATCTACCACTCATGCCCGGCCGTTTGTCTTTCACCCACGATAATCTCTGGTGTATGTACCGACCGGCCGATGGTCGGCGCCCCCATAGTACTCCCTTGCATGTAAGTGAGGTTTGCCGATGGCATTTCCGTGCCTGGCCCTTACTCGGAAAAACCAAACACCGCGTTTGTCCGAAGATCATTGGCGGTCTGGTGCAAAGGCTTATGATAGGAAACACCAAGTTTGGCCACGCTACGATTATGCACGGCGTTCGAAGAGTTATTTGTGAACTGCGCGAAACTGCATCTTTATTATTTTTATCAGTAAGGTTTCAAGTTGTGATGTAATATTTTATTTATCAGTTGCACATTTTTTGTGTCAAGACTTGTGAACCAACATAGGATACTATTCTATATTGGGTTGACAAAATATTTGGGCTATGTAGTCTTCGACATTAATTAAGAAACACATTTGTTAATGTAGTACCANGATGGTCGGCGCCCCCATAGTACTCCCTTGCATGTAAGTGAGGTTTGCCGATGGCATTTCCGTGCCTGGCCTCTACTCGGAAAAACCAAACACCGCGTTTGTCCGAAGATCATAGGTTAAGGCACGGCGGGCATGTTCGGGCCTGACGTGAATGGTCCGGTACGCCATACGTATTTAGACACGGCCCGGAGATAAATTTCTGATTGGGTAGGGGTCCGTAAAGTTATTTTAGAAGGTCCGAAAAACGTCTTTATTCTGTCTTAATCGATGCCCTATCGCGTGTTCACTGATATATTTGAATGTACGTTTCGTGTCCAGTGTAGTTTTCGCCCTTTGTGGCACTAGGCATTCACAACTCAAGCATTGCTGACTTATAATCGAGTCAAGTTAATTCGAGGTAATTTTTAGCGGCACGCGAGTCATCGAACAAGATGCAAGGCGACCGTTATGCAAATAAAGTTTGATAACCACTGCACTAGTGTCATGTTTAAGCCCAACATATTTCTATCATATTTTGTCATACTAGAGCTATTCTCAGTGTTTGGGACAAAAAGCGCAGCACCAAAACCGATCATTTTTGCTATCCTTAAGACAAACATAAGTGCGGGTTCGCACGTTTTTGCTACTCACGTTGAAAACATTTGTAGGCAGCAACAACGGATTGAATGTCTGTTGTACTTAATCCCGCTCTATTCCTAAAGCACAAAAAAGTTATTTGTGTTGTACGCACGTTTTTTTTCTTACACCAAATTTACATACTTGAGTGTGTCGTCGAAGTTTTCAAGCAACTCTTGATCTGGATCGTTGAACGCAGTATCTGTAAAATAGTCCATTTTGGGTTTCTTTACTTGTTTCAAGGCGCAAACTTGTAGTTTAACAATTAAAGCTTTTTGGCGCCTAAGTTGTTTTTTGACAAAGTATAAAGATGCAATAAGAACAAAATAAAATATAAGCAATTGTCGTTTGCAAATGGCTTGTTCACACTCGGTTTTGCATTGTGTTTTGCGACAATATAACAATGGTTTAGAATCCATTTTGTCCAAGCCTGTTTATACTCACCAACAAAGTATTCACTTTTCGTCCTTCCAAGCCCCAACGCATAGAGGAGCATAACCGCCAAATATCGGGGCAACACACATCTCCTTCCGATGGTGATCTTAAAAAATTTTGTTAAAGTTTAACAAACAAGTTATTTGTTTTTTTTGCTACAATACATCAGAGCAGAAAATATCGAAAAGGATGCCTAAAAAACAAACGTTTTGCAAAATAGAGTGCGGGCGCCCATTATTCGGAATTAGTACCGAGGTTAAACATTTTTGAAAACTTTGGTTCAAGGTTTTAAAGAACACGAGCTACATACCTTTTGGTTTCCACCGACTCGTCCTTTTTCGGACCAGCACCTAGCCCCAACGTCAAACGTGACATAATCAGCGTGTGCTGACGGATCACGTGGGACAAACCGAACGCAAGTTCCGCTAGTGAATTCCTCGAACACACTGATCAAGTTATTGACAACTGGCTGAATTTTTTCTGCAACCAAAGTACGATATATGAAATGAAGAGGGTCGATGCAGCCATTTTTAAATTTTTCTTCACAAACATGTCACTATACTTGTCAAATTCCCAATTTAAACTTGATTTTGAAACACTTACGAATACGAGCTGATATGACATATGGTATCATATAGTTTCCCTCCACGTCAATGTAGTTTTTCCATAGAGGAGCAATCACAGGACGAATTCGTTCGTTCACATCGTTTGTAACATCTGTAAAAGCACACCCAGTTTACATTTTATTGCCAATCTCCGGATCTTAGTCAAAGTTGTTACCTTGTCCATGATCGGAATCGAAGCTGTCGCTCAACTCGTCTATTAACTTGCTCAGTTGTTCTCTGTACATATCATCCGAAGAGGAGGTTTTCAAACATTCTGCAACCAAAAGTATTATGTTTACAACTTTTTGGTAGTGCTTGGGGAAAAAATTCTTGATTTTTGTCAATAAATATTAAACCAACTTTAACACCGTCAAATTACTAGACCTTTGAAAGCGAAAATACATTAGCGCTAACAACCGTTTGTTCCCTAATGTGCCAAAATAAAAAATGAGACTTCAGGTATTTCATGGCGTTACTGGCCATGCCACAAAGCAAACAGTGCTGATTGTAAAAGAAAATTGAATTCTTGTAATAATTATTATGAGAGCTATACTATACCCTTAGCTGTAACCATAGGCGTAACCAACGAGCAAACCCTCAAAAAATCTCCAAGTTACAGATCTTAATTTAGCTTTTAATGGAAACTATTTCTACTATTGGCCCCGTTCGAATCTTCTGTTAGACACAATGAGAAACAAAATCAACAAAATTAAACCGAAAGTAAACTAAAAACATGTTTGGCAAAACTGGTCGCTTGCTCTTGCGGCATAATCTGTTATCCTATAAAGTATTCGCCCAACACCTCAAATTTTTTGGCTGCCACTAGATGGTCAGACATTTATCAAAAAATAAACAATATTATTCAAACAAATCCCATATGTCTTGACAAAAAAACAAATCAACAAATCATTACCTGCTGTGGAAAGCAATATCCCAAACAGAGTACAGACTAATGAAAAGTGCATTCTGTCCTGTGTGTCGCTCAAGCTTTCAGTTTACTATCGACCAATCAACGCTGGACTTTTCCTTTTATCTACTGACTCATTTTTTCACGGTGTGTTTCAGCATTCTGTTTAGACTTTTAGGCGACGTGAAACTCAACGTTGATCGATTGCAACTTCGAATGTCGAAGAAAACTGAAAGCAGCGATAATCGATTGTCAGCCTTGGAAAAGGAAGCATTGAAATATACGTCTGGGCAATTTGACAACTAAGGAATATGTAAATTGTAGGTTTAGGGGGATGCCCTTTCACCCCCTCTCCTTGCTACGCTTTTATCTTTAATGTATGTTTGCGCGATGACTGGAAACCAATGATCAATGCACGTTTTGTTTTAGGAAATCGAAAAAAATGAAACACCCACACTTATGATCAAGTACTTTTACTGTTTTCAACGACAAGAGACATTAAAACAATTTTAAATATCAATATGAAATCAGTTTGTTGCCTGCAACAACCGGTTTTTCTTGAAACCATGGGCCTCGACAACATAAGCGATGGTAATCGGCAAACAAAAGTAAACGGTTACTAGTCTACGCAACCAGGAATTAAAATGCGGCGGCGACAGCTGAAATGTGATGTCCTTCTTGACTGAAAGATGACCCACGGTTTCCGAAATATTCCCACGTCAAACTATCATTAGACATTTACATTTTCTGGGATGTGGCAAAAATAATCTCGTCTTCCTCATCAAGATATTTATCTTTAGTCATCACCAATCAGCGCATTTCTCTCGAATCCTGTGGAAATGTCAATCAAGGTTTTGCCAAGCATAGGACAAAAATATTTTATTACAAACATTCTTTCGCAGGTGTTGTGTCTGGTAGAGTGGAATGACATAAGGTTGACCTGTTGCTACAGCAACAGAATCATACTTTGACACAATGACTTGCTGACATGCTGGATAGCACATTTTAAACCTTATATTATTTATACAATTTTTGTTGTGGTTACCCTATTTATTACAAACATGGTTGTTTGGTATGATTGCGCACATCGAACGGCCGTTATATTCCTTTTAAAGCCTGTTTCCGAATATGGTGTTGATTGACGTTTGTAACATCACTTTAAGCAGCCGCTACTCTAAAATTTTGTGTAGAGTTACAAAGAGTTACAAATTATTATAGGCAGCAAATGTAGCCCCGGGCCATTTTCGGTATTTTCGTGGTTCTAACTTCTAAATAAAGAGTGCCTTTGTTATCCCGTCACACCTCTTGTCATCTTGCCTGTATTACTATTACACTGATATCCTGACTCGTTTTATTAGTACCGACGGCATGCTGCTGCCAAAACGTTTCAAATAGGAACTGTCATTTTGTCTACTGTTTGGGCAAGTATTTATTGTAACGAGCAAATCTGTATTTGTTTGGCCCTGGTTGATCCTCATCTTTCGAAGTCTGAACGGTGCTTAAGCAACCATATTTAAAGCAACCGAGCGCGCTGGGCCACATTTTTGTTTCAACAAAGGTTATGTGCATACTGTATATAGCTTTATTGAAAAATGATGATGGACGGTCATCAAAAAATCGTGGTCAACAATTCCGTCTGCTTTTGTTCCGGTTTTATACGTTGTTTGTTGTAGAAGTAATCCAGGTGACGTAGTAAGCAACCTAAACATTACGGTGAAGGTAGTTTTTTTTAAAAAAGTCACGAATCTACAAATCAAATACGCGCATGCACAAACTAGCAGTATGTATCGTACCGTAAGGAAACGTACAACTCGGGAGAGTTTCAAGCCTTTAAAATGGAAACTGAAAATCAGATTTTTTAAACTAAAAGCAGCAATTGCTGAAACGTTTGCAAACAGAAAGTATATCCACCATACACACTTCCTTTCGCAGAAATGTTTTTTGATTGCGCTACTTGTGCATTGTGTTTCCAAGTTTAGGCGATAAAAGTATAGCGGCGCCTGGTAATATTGCCTTACATCGGTGTAAACACCAGGTTTGTCGGCTTTTCCACAACCCTTTCCCCACGACACGATTCCCACAAGACTGTAAGTGCCTGGTTCCTTTTCTACGACCAGAGGTCCACCACTGTCTCCCTGCAAAAAATCAAAGTCAACTTGGAAACAAAAACGTGTCGATGGTAGAACTGTTCACTTCTATGACACGTACACTACTTTATTTTGCCACTTACCCAACATGAATCTTTTCCACCCTTTCGGTATCCAGCACAAATCTGCCCACGACGCACCTTTGGGTACAGACGTTTGCAAAGATCGGCCCGCATTAACGGCACTTTGACTTGACGAAGAACACTGTCATCTCCGGTGTCTAAAATCAACCACGTTAGGAAAATCTTGATTGTTAGTTCATTTAGAGTGGTGCTGAAATTGATCAGTAAGGGTTTATACTTTGGGGTCTTAAATAGCCACATGGGCGTCGGCAAATGGGGGCAAGAGTGGACACTTGTCCCCTCCTGGATTTCTGAAAACAGTCATTTAGTAATTATATATGTTCCATCAAAAAATCTCATAAATGAAAAAGTATAAAAGTAATAAATTGTCCCCCCTACCCCTAAGCTAATTTTCTGCCGGCGCCCATGGTTAGCCAGAGCTATAAGAATCTTTCAAATGCTTTCAATCAAAAGGATTTACTGCTGATAAAACTTGGGATTGTCGAGTCAAAGACAGCGACAGCACTAAATAACTGGTTTTTGTACAAGGGTCACATTTAGCACAAACGTACTTTTGTCTGTTTCTCTTTACCACAATGATTATCGAACTGTCAATCATTAAAATCGGGTGTATGTAACAAAATTTGTTGCAATGACGTGACTCATGACCTGTCACTGCAAAGACTCACTGGGTGAATGTCTACGCTTAGTGTGTGCTAATAGGTTATTGCTTTTAACGCAGGGTAACCATAGCACCAACTACGTTGCAAACAGTGTTGGTTTAAAAAATTCGGTCGAGGTTTCGTAGTTAATTGAAGGTTAAAATAAAAAACCCACCAAAGGTTGCACCCCATCCAGTGACAATAAGCATTGTGTTTGGAGCAGGCACATCCCATATTGACGTTGGTAGACAAAGTGTCTTGATTTTGTCACTCAGCTCTACCGGTTTCGTAACCTTGAAGATCAACAACGAAATATAGCTACAAATATAAACACTATAGTATTCCAATAATTTGCCTTCAACAGGGTGATGTCATTGCGAAAAGGGACATGGAAGTTTTCGTGGGCGACCAGTTCCGAAAATTCAACTGGAAGTTCGTCTTTGTCCTTCCTCATTAAATGATGTTTTCCAACGTAGCCGTAGTATAAGTTAGCATTCAAGCTAGAATTTAAAAGCAAAAAATGTTAATTAGGTTGAAACGAACGTACCCCAGGCCCTGCAATATTTTACGACTTATTTAAATTTAACAGCGCTAAATGTTTATGCTATCAATAGCTGCTTTTGAATAAAAGTTATCCTTTGTGATATGGAGGTTGATATCGTTTTTTTGGGATAAAAAAGTGTTTGACAGATTATGTTGGTTTTAGATCGGAAAAATTCTGTTTTTAACGGTAAATAGTCAATTAGTTGAAAAGCCATTCAAATTTCGGGTATACATGATTAAGTTTTATCTTAGCTTGTTTTCGTATTTTAGTCTACATATGTCATCAAAGCACCAACCCATAGCGTACAAAGCAGTGGGTTGCGGACAATATCCACAAACGGCTGATAAGAATTCCACCACAAATATGGCGGTTGGATTTCCTGTAACGAATTGTCACTTGCCATGGATGACTACCTGGTATCGCTTCATAACCTAAGTTGTACAAAAACAATCATCCAAATTTTCCATTTTCCAACTTGAAGCCTTCTTTATGTTTATGATCAAACGTCTCAATTTTACATAAGCCGGTCATTAAAATGAGGTTTGTGAAATAACAAACTACCATGGACAATGAGTACAGCAGTTACCTTAGCAAATGATTGTTTTCCAAAAAACAGTAGTCGTTATTAACAGAAGATTTCTTGCGTGCATTTTTATTGGGACTTAAGATACTTGTACCACGATTTAGGCAAAATTATTTAGGACATCACTCTAAAATTTGTAAAACCAGTTGTTTTAAGTCTCAAGACCATAACATGAGAGAAATTCGATTAGAGCAAGGCGGTAAGGCTGGTAAAAAAACATCACTATTGTACCCAATAAAACACATGGTGATAGAATGTACCTCCGACTATTTTTGGTATCATAACTTGGGGCGTGACTACTGGTTGGCCACACGAGGGCGGTGCAACGGTAGTTCCTGGAACGACGGTAGTGGAAACTGCCAGAGTAATAGTTTTTTGAAAATAAATCTAATCAGTTGTTTTCCGTACCTTTATTACCTACCTTCAAAGCACCTGTAAGCTCTCAACAAAGCAGCTACCGCCATTGGTGTAAGATTGTATGTTGATCTAAAACATGACAGGGATAATACATCGACTTGTTTTTAGGTCAAGTTCAAACGCTTTGTTTTTTTTGTAAAATTAAAACCTGTGCTTTGGTTCGGCATTACGCTAGATGCCTAAAGCATTGTTACAGGTCAGGAGCTAGGATTGACTTGGATGCAAAGGTGCCAGACATGGGGTCGAATACACGTTACATGCATTCGAATACTTTACGAATACTCGGTTAGCTGTATTCGTATTCATGAATATTTAAGTGGTTTTCGAGTGNTCCAACATAATGAAGGAAATAGTACAAGTGAAAAACATCAATTTGGGGTGGTAGTGTATGTGGAAGGGGGGGGTGGAGAACGCCACCTCTCTAGTTTTTGTTTAAATTTTTGAAACTGATTCCTGAACCAATCATGTTCTAAAAACATTGCTACAATTCAGAAATTGCATGTCTGTGGGGACCAGACATGGGGTCGAATACACGTTACATGCATTCGAATACTTTACGAATACTCGGTTAGCTGTATTCGTATTCATGAATATTTACGTGGTTTTCGAGTGACAGCAATTCGAATTGTATTCGAATGAACCGATTCATGTATTCGTATTCACGAATAAATAAAAAATTTCGGACTCTAACAATTCGAATTGTATTCGAATTATTTAATTCTTGTATTCGTATCCATGAATTCTTTTAAAAATTTGAGAGACAAACGATTCGAATTGTATTCGAATGAATGGCCTTATGTATTCGTATTCACGAATTCTTTTAAAATTTTGCGGAACAGCAATTCGAATAATATTCGAATAAATCGACCGGCTTATTCGTATTCATGAATTGTTACATAGGTTTCAAAGTTCAACAATTCGAATTGTATTCGAATAAATAGTTTGTTGTATTCGTATTCGCGAATGGTTGCAGGATTTTTTAGACTACCTATTCGAATGAATTGCAAGGAGTATTCGTAGTTGCCAAATCTCATAAAATTAAGACAATTATTAAACAAAAAAGGCATAAGACGTTTGAAAAGCCTCCCAACCATACTCCTGTGGTCATAGTTGCTGGGAGTCCTTTGTTGAGCTATCAGAAATTTTAACAATTTAAGTCGTACGTAACAAATTTACGAATTTGCCACTATATCTTAAACGCTCGTGTAATTCGTATAGCATTCGAATGCAATTGCTTGTGCATTCGTATTGACGAATTGTTACGTCAATAACGGTTCTTACAATTCGAATTGTATTCGAATAAATTCACGTGAGTATTCGTATTCGTGAATACTTTGTTTAGATTTTATTATCGCCTATTCGAATTGTATTCGAATAAATTCATGCGAATATTCGTATTCGTGAATACTTCGTTCCAATTTCAATGTCAACTATTCGAATAGTATTCGAATGAGTTCACGCAAGTATTCGTATTCGTGAATAGATGCTTTGAATATCAGCATTGACTATTCAAATTGTAATCGAATAAATTGATGTTTGTAATCGTATTCGTGAATAGGTCCTTTGAATATCAGCACTGACTATTCGAATTGTAATCGTGCGTTTTCAAACGAAAGCAAAAAGTATTCGAATACAGCACGTTATAAGCAAAACCTGTATTCGTATGCATTCGAATACGAATGACGAATACGAATTGCCCCATGTCTGAAAGGTGCATGTTTTAATTCTGAAAAAATAGCTGTATAACCTACTTATAAGACATGAAGTCCGTTGTTGATTCAATCTCTTCTAAGGGATAATCTGTATTGGTAAAAGTTAAACAATGGGTTGGTATTGAACTTTGCCAAGTCCTTATACTCATGTCGTACCTTCCGAAATGTCTTTGTACCTTTTGCGAACACCAAGCGTACGAAGGATGATCCCCGCCAGCGGACGGAAGCATTTCAAATTGAAGAACACCTACCAAAGTTTGAAAACAACTGTTATACCCTTAGTTGGATAGCAGTACGGTACTGTGGTAAGGTACGCCTCACGCATCTAGGTACGTGGTTAGCACAACTTTATACCAACCGTGCCTTGCCATCTTTGCCCTTAGGGCAAGCATTGGAACTTTTAGTCGCACAAAATTAAGTTTGGCTGTAGATATTAAAATTGTAAAAAATGTAAAAACAAAATTATTCCGACCGGCTGATTCCCTCCCTGACGACCGATTTGACTGTAACACCTTCCATATGGTCGAAATATAAAAGTGATAAAATCGCGGTGCTGTAGTGGACTGTAGTTAACAAAACGTATGCACGTCTTCTGACCATATTCCAAAAGAGTCTGGCTCAAAGCTGTTTTCGCCGCTTGTGTGCCTTTATTAAACAATAAGTAAAAATAAAAAGGATAAACATTACGAGTATATGATTTTTTCAACCCTTTTTTGTCATGGGTCGTTTTTCTATGGCTCTACAAACGTAGAGCGAAAAAAAAACGACGTACAAAGATGTGTTAATAGTTATTTTAATTGCCAGGGTCGATACCAAATCCAAAACAGTTGTTCAAATGGACGAACCTTGCAGAAATTAAATCCCAATGTTTTTGTTTTTGTCAAATTTAAAAGTTTTTATTTAATTCTTGTAATCATTAAACTTACTCTAGGCATCTACAGGTTACAAGACGTTTGTTAAAACATACACGCTTTTTCACTTTGACCGGTGCGCAATCGAAATCATAGAGTGTTTAATTAATCACAGATGTCTTCAAAATTAAAAAGAACGTCAAACACGTCATCAAAATCTCTGTTGTTACGTCAAACCCGCAACAAACGCAGCAGTAACAGTTCAGGGAAATCTTTTTGGGAAAACAACTTTGGAAAACAGAGATTGTGTTGGACATTTCTGGCGACTTCTGGTTTAGCCAACTTCTATGCGATGAATGAAATATATTTCGATACTCACCCAACACACTTCGATCTACTCTGATTGGAACGAAATGAGTTCCATCTGAATTCCTTAGATTATTCCACAGTTTTCCAATAACGATCCTTAACTGCTGTCCACTTTCGAAATGATGATTAAGGTTTTCATCGTCTGCAGTAATTCGGAAAGCTTACAAGCCACATTCATGTTAATAAGAAATCGCTTCAGAGGACATATTACCTTCTTGCTGGTCTTCCCAAAGTGCTCCGTCTCTTTTTTCGTAGAAGTTTAGGTTAGTGGTTTCTGCAAAATTTACGGGTAACGGCTTGCAGATTTTCTACTCTAAGTTTAATGATAATACCATAAGAAACCATAGGAGCTTTCTTCAGTGGTAATATATAGTTTAAGGTAATCAGAAATTTCACTTTCACGCATTTTTGTAACTAATGTCAACATTGGAGAGCCAAGCATTACAAACCTGGAACACACAGTCCAAAAACAGCCACCAGAAAACTAAGCAAAATCTTCATTTTTGCGGTTTGAATCTTCTGCAATTTTAGGTCAAAACAAAACTGTCAGAGTGCGCTGAACGGGGCCAATGACACCTTACACGCTACAAATGCCAAACGCTCGCCGCATCTGTCATGCTTAAGCAGGAAATGGTCGTTTTCTAAGAACCTGTAAACGACTGGTTTACTGATACTCATTTTTTCAAATTGATCCAAACCTTTATTGCAACGTCTAATTGCAATTTGAGCAAAGTTCAGCTAACAACGGTTAAGCAAAGACCACTTGAAACCCTAAAAGGATTCATTTGCCCCACATCATGCAACGCAAAGGATTTGGTATTGTTTGAGCAAGTTTAATTACAGATTATTACTCAAAAATTAAAACCGTTAAGTTACTGGTACGTACAACTTAATACGTCTCGTACCGTACTGCGGTCCTTTCACACAACAAAACGTTTAGATTTGACGTTTGTTTGAACACTCACAACGTTTACAAATACAGTTGTGCTTTATTGTGGGGCGCTTTTCGAAATTGTCGGTACAATGAGAAAATATAATTGGTAGGATTGCTTACAAAATTGCCTCAGGTTTTCATAACCAATAATTATGTTTGAACTTTATGGTCCACACGATTTAAAATAGCGCGAAGTAAATGTGAAGTGACGCATAATGTTTTTCAACACGGCTTTATTCGCAAAAATTGAAAAAAGTGAATAAATATGTTACACAAAACAATTTTCAATCAACATGCACAAAGCAGATATGTGTTTGCCAAGATAGATTTAAGGGCATTACAGGTAAATGTGTGAAGTGTAAGCGTCTTCCGCTGACAAATGCAGAAAGTTTTTTTAGTGAAAGTGGCAAACGATAGCGTAGCCAGCCCGAATTTTTGGGGGGCCAAGTCAACTCACTTATTGTACAACTTAGAGATTTTTTCCAGGGGTAGCCTACAACTTCGGAATTTGTGGGGGCGTGGTCTATTTCCACCCCTGGTGGCAAACATTGGGACGATTTAAAAACTTGCAAAAACTATGTTATTCTTTGTCACTTTCTACTTTATCAAACATCAACACACATTTTTGCAGTGTCAGGAAGAATAACACACTTTTAAATAGTTATTTTAAAGATGGGCGGTGTGTAACTGGTCTCTATGTATTCATTTTAGAGCCTTATGTGGGTCTTGTTATATGTTAGGCATAACGTCTTGCAGATCAGCAAACAAACATTGTAAACATGCATGTGCACTAGCGCCATCGTGTAAACGACCACATTTCAAACAAACAACCGGCAGAGGGCATGCGAAAGAAAATGTTTAGCGGGCGGCAGAACTTTAAGATCGTGATCCGGGCGCTTGTTACGAAGAAAACCGACTGGTAAAAGTAAATCATATACGCATCGCGATATGAACGCCCACAGGCAAGCATTGGAAATCAACAACTGAGCCGCAACGAACCAGGGGCACGTCACGCGAGTTTCTAAAACAATTTTAAGGATCGACAGTTTCACCAGCAGTTCTGGTTCGGGTATTGTAGCGTACAGGAAAAGGTTTTTGGTATCTCATTCTTTCGCATCCAGATTTTCATAGCAGCAAATCTAAGTTAGGGGCAGATGTGAAAACAAATTTAGTTGACAAATTCGTCCATAATTTCTGCAGGCCATATGATTCACAGCATTAACACAAAAAACGCAAATTACAATGCTCACAAATCATGATTGTGCAGACAGCACTGACAAAAATTCTATTGAAAGCAGTTTTTCTAATTCACAAACTGGATTGTTATTGACCGACAGGTTTTCCAGACATGGGCAGGATTTCAGGCATTCAAGTTGATTGACATCTGAAATATCTACAACATAGATTATAATCAGTCAAAACATTCCATTCAAACTGCAAAAATTTAAAGTAATTGCTGCTGCTACTTGCCATTTGAGTTGAGATTTACAGATTTCAGGTTTGGTACATCTTTTAAACCAGATATAATATTTATTTGATTATCACTTGCTTCCAAAACCTGGTAAAAAATGAAAAAGCATGTTTGATGTCTTGTGGCAAAAAATGTAATACAGTATTTTAACCAACCTCCAAGCAGAGAAGATTGGCAAAAGGAACAGTAAGGTTTTGAAGGCAATTGTGAGATATGTTGAGATGAGTTAGGGTTGGTAGGAGTTCCAGATAGCAAATTTGTGTTATTTTCTATGGCAAAACCATTGTTACATAGAAACACAGAAAAGTTTGAACTAGTGGTAATGCAAAATTATATTAAAACAGAACAATAGTTCGGGTTAAGCATTGTGTAACAAGCAAACCATTATTACTAAAAAGCTACTCCATTTTTGCAGGCAAATAAAAATGAATTTTCCCAGTTAAAAAATAATAATAATAGAGCAGGAACTACTTTGGACAAACAAGACAACCCTACCATTCTACTTAGATCAAGTGTTTTTGCATTTAAATTTGTTTCAACAATGCGATCTTCAATTAGGTATTTGCTCCTCAAATCCAAATAATAGCGTTTCCTTTGGGGGTCAATCTCAGTGAGTGCTTCAAGCATTTCACTGCTTTTTGCGGCATGTTGCTTTGGAGAAACTGCTCTCATCAACAACACCAATGTCAACATTACCCCTTGATAAAATCAACAATTTCAATTCGACAGAGTTATTGTGGCACACAAACTTGATACAATTACAGACATTTATTTCCAGGTTCAAGGTCATTGAGTTCATTGCAGGAGCTCAACTCATCTTCAAGAACAGAAAGTTTTGCTTGACTTGTGTTGTCTTGAAACATCTGCCTGCTAACGGGTAAGCAAGCTGTTGCCTTTTGACAATTTTCTGTCAAAGAGCAATTTATTTTGCTGTTGATCCCAACTTTACATGTCACTGTGTGCTCTTGACCGTTTTGAAAATCATCTTTCAAATTGCAAAACTGAAACCAAGACAAACTTAAACATTTGCACGCTAGGTTTACCTAGTTCTTAATTTTTTTCCTGTTACATGCACTTGTTATGTTGTCTACATTGGGTTCTCTGGTTACTTTTACACTGCAATATTGTACATGCAGGTTGAAATGTATAGGTCTCTGTTAAGGTGATTACAAATATAAAAATTTTAGGGGAAGCTGCTATCAGATAACACAAGACAAGCTGTAAACCAGTCTAAATTCTATTAAATTCCATGAAATTTGTAAATTGGAATTTTTAATTATTTAGGAAAATACTTTCAACAATACATTTAAGTTGTAGCTTGGTGGACCAAATTTTCTGCAGCCCTATCAACATGAAACCTAACTTACCCATAAGTGTGAATATCTCTCCGACATTGATGAATTCCACTCCACAGTCTGTGTTGTGTCATCAACTGATAAGACTCCACTGAACATCTGTCCAACACAAATTTTAGCTAAGTTCTTGCAGACTTTAATGTAAATATCACTTATCCTTAAACAACTGGTCAAAGCCTATTTTTGCAGCAAGAATACAAAAAATCTTTTTTTCATTGAGTTTAATATATGGCTGTGTTGATTTCAATTACCTTCACAGGTTTTCGTAAACAACAAAATACTTGAGGGGGACTTCTGCTCACTATAAGTGACACAATATGTTGACCTATGTCACCTGAAATAATAAAATATTTCAAGGAATAGCAGATAAAGTCAACAGATTATAGTTGTGTACCTCTTCCCAACAACCATCTGTGGTAGAACCATGCACTTTGGTCATTCGGATCAGTAAAAAATGCATTTTGCACTAATTCCAGCTCTGTAAATTAACATCAAGTTTAAACTTTGCAATGGATACATCAAGGCATGAATTTTTAGATCATTAACAAACATCCTAAAACAGATAAATTTAATGCCTATTCTAAAACTTGAATACATGTCTAACATTACATATAAACCAAATTTGCAATTTAATGCGAAAACCACACAACATAGGTGACAAATATAATATTGTGTTACATTGATATGCATGCAAACTTTATTTAATTACCTTCAAGCAATTTCTTTTCCTCAATTCTTTTGGAGTCATTTGGGTCTGGGTAGACTTGTGGCAACAATTTGCTTCGATAATGCCAAGATGAGTAGTTTGAAAAATTACTTGCAATAATCTTATTTGTCATTTCGATTTCTTTTTCACAGGGCACATTTGAATGGCTGGTAACAAAGCGCCTGTAGTCCCAACAGTGAACTAGAAAGCACAATTCAGGTTTTTGAAAGGCGTTTATTACCTAACTGGACTTGTAGTACTACCATGGAAGGAGACTTACAATTTCTTTCATCAAACTGTAAAAACAAATCGCAGAGTTGAAGTTCTTTATCCCAATTGGGTTCCACCAAATGCAACATCACAAAACACCTTCAAAGGGAATAATATTGTGATACCTTCAACCAAGGATAAATCACAACAATTGAGCTTAAATTCATAGCTTAAAATAGTTTTGTTTATTACATAAAAGGTCACCTGTGATGCCAACATCCATAAGATTTAGGGTTGTTCCGCAAACAAGATTCAATAAATAACAACTCATTATTATGCATGCTCTTCATTTCATCTACACTTCTGCAGAGACACTGATATTAAAGCATTACAATAGTTTTGAAGACTGAAAAATATTATGTTTTGCGATTATTGTTTCGAAAAAATGTTCAAAAAAGCAAACAGGCACAAATGATGCTGCTCGATCGGTATAAAGTTAACTGTTGAAATTTATTATTATACAGAAGCTCACTGTTATGAGCAGTTTCTTAAACTTACCTCTTTAGACTATACTAAATACAACTTAAAAGACATAGAATGTCCAACATTTTTTCTGTTGTTTCATGTTAATGAATAATCAGGTTTAATATCAGCTACTAAATTTGCACTGACACTTTAAATGTAAACATGACAAACTTTAAGGATTTAAAATGTAAGAAGGCATTCTTTCTGTAGTTCCACATGGATGAGTAATCTGAGTTGGCAGAAAGAAGGAGTTTGGTTATTTCCATACCTTCCTCATCATATATTTTTGATCCAATCTAAACACAAAAAAGTGTTGGACTAGATTTTTTGTGTTTCACCAAAGTAATGAACTCAAGTTTGATTACTTACTTTTTCAAAAGCAGTGCCTGAGGCATTTTGAAATATTTTTAACTTTTTCTGTCGCTCTTTCCTTTTTTCTTCCTGCTGCTCGGCTGTTGTTTTGACTTTTAATCTACCATGCTATAAACAATAGGTATAATCAGTAAATGATTTCCGAGAAAAAATAAATGTTCAACTTATCAACAGAGCACAAATTGTTTTATATTCAACATTGCATGTCAACTACACTGGACATGTTATTGGCTCCAAAAGTTTTTTGCGCGGAGGATTTTTTTTTAATTTTTTTTGCGCGGATTTACAACCTAAAAAATTTTTTTTTGCACGGATTTGCGCGGACAACTTTTGGAACAGCGTTGATTACTAACGCTTTGTCCTGAAAGCTACTGCAGAAAACAGAATAAACTGGCAGTGACAATGCACTTATTTGATGCAACTCGATGTTAGTCACGCTTCAATACACAACGAATTGTAAGAAATAGAACAGTGTTCCGCAACCATTTTTCCACACGCCACTTTCAATATTCGGCGGCACACCTTAACCTGCGTTTTGCGCCAGGTAAGCCTTTAAAACATTATAATTTCTTAATTTTTTGAATTGAATAGTATATTTGCAACCAAATGCAGTTTATTTTAATGCGCGAAAGGTACTCGCTTACCAAAGTTGGGAACCACTGCGTCAANGGCGGCACACCTTAACCTGCGTTTTGCGCCAGGTAAGCCTTTAAAACATTATAATTTCTTAATTTTTTGAATTGAATAGTATATTTGCAACCAAATGCAGTTTATTTTAATGCGCGAAAGGTACTCGCTTACCAAAGTTGGGAACCACTGCGTCAAAGGACCTCTTGATTTATAAAATATTTTTGGAAACATTAAACAACGTGCAGTCATGCGCAACAATTTTACGCTTTTTGTGTTTTCGATTTAACCGAAATGACATTGCGTAGCCGTTAAAGTTGTATTAGTAGTTGTTAAAGGTGTAAGATTTTTTCCCAAATAAATCATCTATTTACAATATAAAGCAGTTGGTGAAGATTGTGCGCGGATTTGTACTGAAATCACCAAAAGTGTGCGGATTATAGGCTCAAAACCAAAATATTAGGTCATTCTTTCCAATCTGGATCCTAACTAGAAAACAGAAGGTACAAAGATGGGATTGGAGCCCACAACCTTCTAAGCATGCAACATATGGAAATGGTTTTGTAAACAGTTTAATTGGGAAAACTCTGGCATATTACCAAACTCGACAAAACGATACATTATTTTAATACAACCGCTTCAAATGGACTGTATTATTACAACTCATTCATTTATTTCCGTGCGATTTTAGCAACGATAGCTGAATTACAAGTGGTTACGTGACGTTTAATAAAATATCCACGTTCTATCTCGTATAATAATCATACCATATCAAGTGACAAAACTTACCATCTTGATAAAGGTCCACAACACTACCAACAACAAGTGACTTAGCTCTTAACAATAACACTCGTTCTCAATCTGAAAATCTCGCATGCAACTTAGGTAGTTACCCCGAAGTTTAGTGAAACGAATGAGCGCTATGCCAAGTTTCGTAAATCTAAAAATGAATGCCAACAAATATCTTTCCACGAAAAGCGAAAGCGTGTATTTTTTGGTGATTTAATTTAAAAACGTCTTCGAAAAAAGTTAAGCCAAGCCCTATGTACGTATTTTTACAATGTTAATCTGGAACGATAAGATTCACATTCAGCAAGAAAGTTGTCACATTTCGCTGTCACGAAATGTTAATGCCGATATGTCATAACATTCTTAGGGCCAAGAAACTGCAAGTCATGTAATTTGTAGGAATGGTCCGGGTAGCTTAACAACCCAAACTTCGGCCGTGTCGGATAGGACACCCTCTTATAACGTTGTGAGGGGAAAAAGGCACCAGTGATTTTAACTGCAAGTTGCGGAGTGATTCGTATGTGACCGGTTCTACACGGGTTAAACAAGTTAGGTTTGCAAATATGCTTTTTCAATATTTACAAGACGCCTTGGCATGGTTGGGACTGGCAGTTTTAGTTTACTTTCTGGTCAGGTTTTCGCTGAACTTTGTAAAAGCACTGCTGACCTACGGCAAATTACCAAAGGTTGACTTTGCAAAGTATGGAAAATGGTCGGGTAAGTATCTTGGCAATCAATAACCTAGTTATTTTTTCGCGGTGCCCAAAGGCATTTAAGTTCAACTACTTTCTTGTGTACTAGTGGTTACAGGGGCTTCAGACGGCATTGGAAAGGAATTCGCCATTCAGGTAACCAAATAGGCTATTATTTGTTTTACTGTAGATTACCCACATCATATCTTGTTTAATTTCAGTTGGCAGAATGTGGGCAAAACATAGTTTTGATCAGTAGAACAAAGGCCAAGCTTCAATCAGTTGCCTACGACATAGGTAATATTTTTGTGTATTTTGTGGCCGATTTTTTTTCAACTTATCCGCGATGATCATGTCCGTCACATCAGTTCATTTTTTCCATGATTGCTGCTGCGTATTTCCCCTATTAATTGCTATTATTTAATATTTAGACAAACAAAGATTCATTGGTTTTTATTAAAGGTTCATGCTGTTGCAGTTGGGATTAGAATAGCAAAAAAGTTAGTGGAGCTAATTTAAATAATCGATGAACGGAAATTTAGAATGTTTACCCTAGGGGCTTTTATTCTTTCTTAGCTTGAATCAAAAACTTTGACTGTGTCGTCGTACATGAAAACAAACCACACTAACGTTTTCAGAATCTAAATACGGGGTAAAGACAAAGCTGCTTGCAACGGATTTTAGCCATGGTGATGCTATCTACGATGAAATAGCAGACTTCATTGCCGGTTTGGATGTTGGTACCTTGGTAAACAACGTTGGTACAGGAACGCCCATTTCTCGATTTACTGAAGTGCCAAACCTGTCACAAGTTATCCGAAATACCGTTGAAGTCAATGTCATTTCAATTCTCAAGGTAATACTCTGTAAGCGGTCCCTTTGCAAACAACAAAAGGGATTCTGGCCCAAAAAACACGAAAAAATATCATTTGCGTGGGTCGACAAAGGGTTAAGTAACGCCTGAGCGATATTGCTTAAGCCGGTTCTGCCTAGTCAGGGGAAGCCGAAAGACAGAAACCTATTTCTCCCAACAGGTATGTTTTAGCTGAAATGTGTCTTTGGTTTCAAGTAACGCTCTTGAAGTTTTTTGCGTTTGCCCAAAACAATTGCATCTGAAGTATTTTAACCGCATTGTCAGTGTGCGTTGAACAGATTAAAACTATAGGTCGATGTTTTGGGCTTTTACGCTTACTACGCACACATTCCAGCATGAATGCATTTTATCTGAATTTACTTAGATGACACAAATGATTTTGCCTGGAATGGTAAAAAGGCAGCGTGGACTTCTCATCAACGTTTCGTCCGCTTCGTGTGTTGCCCCACTACCAATGCTGGCAGTGTACGGCGGCTCCAAAAGTTTTGTTGATTACTTCAGTCGGTGCATCAGCTACGAATACGAGGACGATGGAATCAAGTCGGTGGTATGTAAAAGACCAGTCAGTTTTGTTATTGATAGCTGCCCGGGGAACAATCAAGAAATTCCCCAAGTTGAGTTTTTTGCCTTTTATTACGCAGTGCACAGTTAAGCGGGTGAACAGGTTCAATCTTTTAAGGTGGCATTAACTTGCAAACGTACGTTACTTGGAAATGGTCGTGCTACACAACCGCACTGTTAAAAATACATGATGTAAATGTCACACTTCCTAGAACTGCATTACAGACTCCGTTCGGAATAGAAGTAAGGAGAATGGCCATGAAACAACAACTTTGGCCTTGTCGGCATTTTTTAATTTCCGTCGTCCGACCAAAAGTACCGGCATCGTGTTTTTATCTAAATTTCAGTATGCATATCAGTATGTCATATAATACATCAATAAACTAGTAACGAAAAGACTTATTAAGCGGAGGAATATTGCAACGAAACCGCTTTGTTGCGGAAGTGTTTACCACATGTATCTATTTTTACAGAGTATTATACCCTATTTTGTATCATCCAATTTGACATTGAATGCCAAGCCAAGCTTTTGGTTGAGATCGGCTAAAGATTACGTTCGGAACTCATTAGCTGTGGTAGCAACCTCCGCCAGGTGGAGCCATGGATGTTGGCAGCATGATGTGCATGTAAGCCATACACTCGTCCCTTTATGATTCCACCGTTGGGGTTACTAATTATAGTTGCACAACAACGTTGCTTGTTTTTTATCCTTACAGGGTTGGATGGGCCGCCACCTACCTCTCAAGCTTCATACGATGTCAATAGGCCTGATTTTGCAAAGAATCAAAAACAAACAAATGTAAATCATTCTGTTTCAAAACCTCTAGGAAACAAGAGAACGCCAATTTTGCATGTATATTTTAAGGTGTAACTTTTATTATTCCAAGCTGTAAGAGAGCTTCACATTGGCCTCTATTTTTTATGTTGCATTTGAAATAATGCAACCCAAAAGAGTTAACACAAAATCACTCGTAAAAAAATAGCAGAAGTGTATTCCGAAAAACGATGATATGTATAATATGTATAGCTTTTGCATGAAAAATGATGTCAAAAAGTATTAATACTAAATGTATAATCGATAACAAGCTCAACCAGGCGAATGGGTTGTTAATAGGCAAAAAACGCATTTTAATACTTGACGTTGCATGTTTGCCGCAAAAGAGCCCGAACACTTCGTTTGCGGAAATAATTTTTGGCGTGATCATCTGTGAATGCATCGTATTGCGGAATTATCGGGTTTCGCTTGGACTTGAGGCTGTCTGTTTTGATGCAGTCGATCACAAATCTGAAGAAGTTTATTATTGATTTTTCTATCACATGCAAGTTACATTGACTGATTTATTTGCAAAATATTTCACCAGCCCTATGTTACATAAAAGAGTTATATGGTCTTTTAAGCGGTCATCGCAACGCATAAAAACAGTTTTTGTAATTTTTATGATTTGTTACTGCACCTGGTTTCTTTCTTGGCAAGTTCATTAATTCCTGGTGTTGTTGGGGCTCTTTGTCGCTTGGAAAGTTTAAATGCCTGCATAGTGCTGGAAAGTAGTTCCCCCTGCAAATGCGAATAGGCAATAAATTCCCGCTTGTAAAACAATTCCTTGTGTACAATTGTTTTTCTACGTTGTAATTACTCGCCACATTACACTTGTACATATTCCTACTAAACGGTGTTCCACACAAATTTGTTTTGTCCATTGGTGCAATATTGAGCAAATTGTTTTTGGCAGTGTGCCAACACCACTAGTCACGTGACTAAAAGCAGAAAATATCTTGTAAATCATTCCAACAACAAATATGTGTTCCTAATTGTTGTGCTTCACTTTTCAATTGATCAAGAGCAGGGCCGTGCAACATAGGAGGCCTAACCTAAGCAAGGCCTAACAATTCCATTTATGTAGCCTAACTTGGTATTATTTAATGAAAATGGTACATTGGTCAGGAAGGTCGCATGAATTTAGTTGTTTACAGCGTCATTAATTGTTTCTAGACGTTTTCAACTTCTCTTTAAAGATATGTCAACAAAGAAGACTTTACATAACTCACTAAAACCTTACGCTTGTATAGGTCAATTGTGTGCAAATGCGTTTTTATCATAAGGTTTTTCATAAAATTTGCTACTAGTGACACGTATCATTTCATTGCGTGAGAGATGAACACCTCGTTAGGTGGGAGTAGAGATGCACAACAACGAACATCAAAGGGTTTCAGATTATTGCAGGGTAACCTTTTTGAATTCAAAATTTCGATTCTAATTCTATACATTTTGACAATTGTCAAAGATATCATTGCGAGTTAATAGGAAATCGATCTGTATTCCATGTTTTGCAACTATTTTACGGTTTAACATCAAACAAATACAATTTTGTAATCTCTTGTGGTTACTGAAATGGTTAAGTAAGCTAACATTGTTTCAGGTTTTTCACCGTTTGGCTTTAAAAAGGCTACTTTTTGATTCAATTACCCAACAAAAAACGCACTTTTCGAATGAAATATTTTGGGATTTAAAATCGCTGACATAGGAAATTATAAACCTTATCTGAAGATAACGCTACGCATCGCCCAATAAGAGGTGGGCTATTGATGTGTGAACATTGTGAAAAAATATACTCACTTTTCCTGTTTGAGCTGCGCGCTTAAGCATATCCTGCACAGCAGGTTGTCGGAAGTACGATTGTGCATGTCGGTCGTTGAAAGCGTTGTAGGACGTTAACACACTGAAGTTTCCTGTGTGTTCTCTTACTCCATCCAGAATGAAATCTTGCCTGATATTTTGTGTTTACTTTTAGTTTTGCTTATTCAGTAAGAAGCCCAAGCGAACCTTGGGGATAAATTTTCCGGAACACTTAACAACTATGGTTGCGAACTTCATTTTTGTCTTGTACAACAAAAAAAGCTACAAGTTTTATGGCACTATATTTGACATACGACAAAAATTTATGCAATAAAATTTGCTAAACAGGTTACTAACTTGCATAAACAAATGTCAAACCTTTTCATGCCGCGGTTTTTATTTTTGATGGCTGGTTTCTTTAAAAGCGTGTCCGACGAAACCAGAGGTGAGAGCTTTTTGTAGTGGGAATGTTTTTTTAATCGTTCTGTTTCTGTCAAACGTTTGCTCATATTTTTGCAAGTTTAAGATGAAACGTCGTATATTTATCTACTCTCAACAAAAGGCGATTCTGCGGAAAAACGAGAAGGTTAACAAAACAAGTATTCCTTTTTTCTCAAGCGATGTTAGCACACAACAAACGAAACCTACTACTGGTATACATTTGACTGCTTGTAAGCTGTCACACCGTTGCAATGTTACCGCCTTAACTAAACATTACTCCCCCAATTGATACGCTTGTGCCTTTGTGATTTTTAGCACCTCAAGTGAGATCCCATAACTTGTCATTTACAAAGCAAGTAAAATCGCTTCACATCATTAAGTTTTAATTCGCTACTTAACCGACTTCGCAAAGCATATTTATGATATGTTCCTTTATTGTTCCTGCTCCATCAAACATAATAATACATCGTCAAATTAAATGCTCTCATCACTGGTCCTGCTTGGCGGCCTCTGAATGACAATTTGGAATGTAATCCGACTGATACAAAGCGCCGCTCAGTCGTCCATTGTTTTCAACGGGAGTATGCAGGTTACTTGCCCTTTTCGGAGGTCACCCCAACAAAAACAAACCTTCAGCGACGCTACACGTCGCAGACAGTGAGGGTAGCGATAATTTGATACAGCGTTTGTGTCACTCGCCAACACACTTCATTCAGCGTCCCGAAGACTTCGGGTATTGTGCGGTTTACGAGTTGGGCGTGTTTTTCAACTTTTGTTGCAAGTTAGATTCACAGCGCTGCTGTTTACAGTGTCAACTTGTGTCGAGCAAAACAATGTATCCTTTGCACAAGTTTGTCCCCCTGCCGTTCGGGACCTACATGATGTACATCGATCACAACAAGAAACGGTAGCGTGAGAGTGTTTGTGTTGTGTACAGAGCTCATTCCAAAGTGTTTGCTGTTGTTTTTTAAGTGTGTCAAAGTAAAAATATGAATTTTGGCACCGTATTAGCTATTTTAGGACACTGCAATATTGTGGCATGTTTCACGAGTGCAATATCCTTGTCAAGGTATATTTTTAGTCTATATTGTGCACTTGGTCACTTGCAATTTCGTTGCAGGGTCAATGTTGAAACAATTCCTGCTGATATTAGACAATACAAAAAGAACGTAGTCAACGTTCCGTTGAGGAAACCTGACGCATCAGCACCACGGTAAATGCGAAATAAACCAGTTACTTTTTATGCGTTTACAATTTAATTTTCACTTCCAAATTTTAGGAATTCTAAAACTAAATCAACACAACAACCACGACACCAGTCAAGCAGTAAAACAGAATTGAAGCAAGACTCTATCGAACCCTCGTATCGGATGAGATACTTGCTTCATAATAACCAAGTGATAACAGGTAACCTTTGGTGTTTCAAAGTGGTTAGGTGTAGCAACTCGAAGCCTAACAAAAATAACTGTGACATTTTGTTGTGCTCTTTAGAACAACCACCCCACGTCACTCTGGTGGACAACGTCACTGGCGCAAGCATCAAATCTTCAGCTCAGTGGCTGAAAGGTCGGCCGAAACGGTGGAAGGAGGTGATAAAGTTGCATCAAATTGAAAAGTAAGGAAAACTGTGTAAACTTCAATTTTTATTTGTTTGTTAAAAATTAAACATGGTGGATGGTTGCCAATCTCATGGTTTCATTTATTAGTTTCAGTACCATAATAAAAAGTTTAATGGTAAACATAACTGCCAGAGAGCTTGTATATAGTGAAAACATTGTAAATAGAAAACCGGCAGAGGCTTCGTGCTGGACAAAAAAACCGGCAGAGGCTTCGAAGTTTTTTTGAAACGCATTGAGGTCTCCAGCTGTGATATTTTATTCAAGCTACTAAGTCTGTTTCTTGTGTTCCCAACATTAAATGTTTTTTTAAACACGTTTTAAATAAATACGCGGATTGTACAACCACTTTCTTTCAGCCCTGAGATGACGTGCACGGTTTCGAAAACACCACAGAGTAACTTGACAGTCGGAAGCAAACTACCAGCTATTCCAGAGTTGGAGCGGATCCCAACGAAAACCGTGGAAGCCCCCTCTGTGCCCCGGCGGGTTTTGGCGCAGCAAAGACTTGATCGCGAAATGCACCCTCATCTGCACATTCCAACCAGGCACTCCCGAGAAAAGCCTCTGATTGACGCTCGCGAACGCGCTGCTAAGAAACGGCGAAGAAAGGTCGACAAGGTTATGCAAGTGGTCACAGATAAAGCGCGCCATGCGATCATCAAATCTTCTCTTTCCAACGACCAAACCCTTACAACAGCGACTGGAACAAAAACCAGTTTGCGGTTATTTGGACTGGAACCTGCAGCACCAATGTCGTCCAGCAACGCGAAACCGACCTCTCCAGACAACAAATCTTCTGGCAATGGCAAGTATAGTTTGTACCAGCTTCGTGTTTTAAAACAGTCACGACATTGAGTAAAATTTTAAAACTTTCAACCAGTATCATTGTTTCCGAACAATACATCAGCTGCACCATCTTCATACGCACTTGCTCACAAACTTTATTTTTATTTTTGCTGTTAGATTGGAGGAAGAGCAACAAAGAAATGAAAACGCTTGATCCCGTGCCTTTTGAGGCAAAGGATTGGAACCCACGAGCGGAACAAACCGCTTTAAACCAGATTATCGTGGAAAGAATGAGCAACGCCGTCCCGTATCACTGGAAGGAAAAAAATCCCTCAGTGAGCCAACGAGGAAATCCAACGTATTACGTGTTGTGATGTTCGTCTACCACATGTTATTTTAGAAACTGTGCATGCTGTTATAATTGTCTTTTATCGTCGTCAAAAATGGTTAGTTTTAAACCAACACTTTTAAATTAAACCCTGATTGCAAACTGTTATCAAAGCGAGTTGGTTTAATAGTAAAACTTTACACTTTGATAAAGATAAAGAGGTTTTCTCCTATTTTTCTTTAATGCACTGTCGCAATGTAACACTGTTTTCGTCAAGCTAGTCCTATCAGTTTGCCGCTCATCGATAACCAGAGCTCTCTATCTCGTTGGCAGGGAAGGATTTTATCAGTAAATCCACAACTGAAAGCAAGTGCTGCTGGGATAACATCTACACAAGGCACAAAAATTATAGTGTTTGAAAAGCGTGGTATTAGCATTTTGTCTAGCGATATACAATGAGACACCAGCACGTCGTTATACGCAACATTTTATTGTTTTTTGCGATTAGTGGTGGATAAAAAAGGGATGATTCGAACCTCACAAATTCAAGCAAACTTATACGCTGTGAACGTCAGTGGATATACAACGACAAGGTAGCCCGAAATATTGTCCATGAAAAGTCACTTAATTTAACAAAAACAATTGTATGTTCATGCACTTAATTTAAAGCGAAAACTGACTTTTCATTGGCCTAAACCTTCCAAACTTGCAAGTTATGAACTTTGAAAACAATGATTGCAAGATATGATTGTGGGTATTCTGAAATTATAATACTGCCACTCAAGAATATTCTGACTTACTTCATACTCAACGGCAAGCATCTTATTTATAGCTAAACCTTACAAACGCTATTAAAACCGCTTGGTGGTTGCTACTATCGCAGGTTTCGCACCTCCATTCGTTGAGTAACAAGTTTTGCACCAAAATTTGAGTGGGAAACTCTGTTTCAACTATATTTCGGAAAAATAGCTCGGTGTCATGGATTCGAGTTGCTCAACCTATTGTAAGTCCATGCATAGATTTGTGTTTGGGTAAAAATTAAAGACAAGCAAGCTGCAGAATTAAACGTAGTATTATGCTTGCAAAATGTAGTTTCATATCAAGTCTAGCTTTTTTCCTTGAAAATGATTTGCTTTCTTGTTGCTTAGATCTGAGAAAAAGCGCACCAACAACGTCTTGTCGATGCCGATCGTCTACCTCCCAAAAATTCAGTTTCAGCGATTGGGAAGTTCTTGTCTAAACCAATTTTATTTTCACCAAACCATGATCGTCAAAATATGCCAGTAAATTATAGAATAACAGTTATGTATGAAAACTGTCACATTGCAATCGTTTGTAGATACTGTGCAAATAGCAAAACCGTCCAAAAACTTATGAATCAAACCCATGCTTAAGGAACATTACAAAAAGTACGCGATACATAATCTCTTGGCTGCAATCCGTGGCGGCATCTTCCCATCGAAGATGCAAATATTGTAATAAAACATCAGCCATGCAAATGACACTACTACACTTTTTCTGTTAATAGGTGCAGGAGCGCTAAAGCGAAGGCAACAAAATAAACCTTTAGGAAGTATGCTGAAACAACAAAGCATAATGAAAAGCGACAAGTAAAAGTCAAGCGATTGTTATCGACGCGTAAATAGCCCCGGGAAGCAAGTAGAATTTATCAGCTGAATAACAAGCTAACCCGGTGCGGATAAACAGCAGCCATGTAATTTCAATATTAAAAAATTTCTAAAACGACAATAAATTACTATCAGTTAATTAAAACTCGACTATAGTATACATAGTTTGTCAAAAATGGAGCATACATATGTTTCGTGCTGCGTAAGTACAAACCCTAAACGTTTTAAGCAGCAGCCAAACTTGAAAGTTTTTTTGCCGTTTTTCGGAGGAACGCAATACACCACATAACTATTGCTTTTCACACAGCAAAATACAAGTTCAACAATACAGTAAAAATAATAACGCCATGTACAGAAGGAATAGTGGAATATAATATAAAGCAGGCCACCGACAGCAAAAAGAAACATCAGTAATAAGGGTATGCGACGGGCGCTTGCAACTGACAACTTTTTCGTGCCAACTGACAGTCAGAGCACATGCATGAATTCTCAATGTGGCCCGTTGGAAACTCGTAAATCGGCTCTGTGACCGAGCCGCAGGCAGTGACTTGTGAACTGTCTGCGGATGCCAGCGGTTGCGCTTGGGCCTTCCACGCGGTCGGTACGTCATAATTTTCCTCTCCGGTACATCCCTTAATGACGGATGTCGAGTCCTCGACTTCGCTATCACAATGTTCCACCCTCTGATTAACCGTTTTCGAAAACCGAACCGTTTTTCGGCGACGAGATTCGGCACTTGGTGGAGTCAGGACCGTTTTTTGGCCGTTGCGGTAACGGAACGACCCGTACTTTTTGACATCACTTTTCGAAACATCTGTTTCGCAACTTAGGGTTTCGGCGCATGTGCTCTGGATGGCTTGAGCGAGCGGGGATGTGTTAACTTGTGGGTCCATGAACGATTCGTTTAGGGCGCCGTATCTCGATGAATGCCAAGTTCCGTTCGTCATGTCGAAAAGGCTTGTTGTATTTCCTTGAGTCGGGTAGCATGGATATTGTGCAAAGTTGTCGGCGGCGTGATACTGTTGAGGCAATTGTGGCCGAATCGAAAAGTCTTGACTTGCTGGAGTGTAAGGCATTGGCTGTAAAGTGGAAGGAATATAAAACCATCCGTTCTGTTGGTGCATGTCATCCTCATAAACACTAGAAGGCGGGTACGCATATGCCCCGTACCCGTACGGGTCCTCCTGTGGGTATTCTTGCATAAAACCTTGTTGGCCGTACTCGTAACCAGGGTATTGTTCTTCGCCGGCAGAGTAAAGCGACATAACGCTGTCGTGATCGTCTGTGTAGCCATGTTGGGGTTGGGAGGGGTAGTTGTGCTGTAAATTTGGTGCTTGTGCTCCCCCACTGCCACTGGAGTATCCGCTGCTCATGCTTTCAGATCTCAAATGACGTTTACTGTTTACATTCGGGGCCTCATTCCAGTTACTTTGATACCTCGGGGTCTGTTGTTTATGCTGCTGTTGGGCTTTGCTTCGTCGGGGCCGGGACGGGGGGTTATTTTCATTACTGCACCCCCAATCTACGTTCGACGTTATTCCACTGTCCGTGCTTGAACTCTCCGTGCTTCGGTGGCGATCACGAGGAGAAAACGTTGTGGGATCTGACTGGCGGATATCTGCACCGCCTATGGACCAATCGTTAACGGGACCAATTGTGTTGTCCTGAAAAAAAAACAATGTTTACAGGAAATTAAAAAAGAGTAGATTACGCTTAAAAAGCTGGGCTTAAAAGAGTGCTCGCAAAACAAAAGTTCTATGACGTTAACGGTTGCCAAAAACATTGGGTATAAATACTTATAAACTATTGTTTTATAAACTTGTCAATGCAACTGTGTTGTAAGTTGTTTTGGTCTAAAGACACAGCGTTAGTTATTTCAACATATATGTCAACCCATTAATGAATTTTTCATCAAATAACTAACTGATAATCGAACAGGAAATCGGTAACTGACATTTGAGCATGACAAGAGAGTTCATATTTTGTTACCATTTACCTAACCTATCATTAGCCGCGTCAACTTACTTGAGACAAGTTGATCGACGCCATCCGATCTGTAGCATCTCTGTATCGTTCCACGTTCGTGTTGACCTTGCTGACACTTGCAAGCTTTTCCTCAAGGTGATCCAGGGCGTTCATACAAGACAACAATCTCTCACTGGCATTCGACACTTGACTGGTTGTCCGGCCGCTTTTTACATTGTTGCTTGTGAATGTTGAAAATGAGGCCGAACGTGGTAAACTTCGCGATCCTTTTACGGGAAAAACATCTTTGTTGTAACTTGTCGGTTGCATCGTCGCGCCCCTTGACATATTTCTGAGTTTGGGGGTGTTATTTCCATTTTCCCTCAGGTAGTCACTGTCGGTTATGTCTTCGTTTATGTACAGATCAAATGCACCCGAATCTCTGAAGGAGTTGCGACGATCGTCAAAGGTTTTCTCATCAAATCTGTTTTGCTGAAAGTCGTTTCGCATAGATTGACCTGTTCTCATACGTTGAGGGTTCATCAGAGACTGTGTTCGGCCGATCGGCTTTGACGAGTTATCTGAAATTGTCCTTTCCATGCTATCCTCAAATTCACAGTTGTTTCTTCCATTTGAAAAATCTTCTTGGAAGTCTTGGAAATCATCCCAAGCTTCAATTCGATTTCTTCCGCCAGGAGGAAGTGACATTGAGCGCTTGCCCATCTGTGATGGTCCTCGTTTCGTTGAAAATCTGTCACTTAACCTTCCGCGGTTGAGATGGTCAACACTTCCGAACCTTTTTCTACTTTTTTCCAAGTTTGTTCGGTAGTTGACAGGGGTATCTCTGTCAATCCAGTTACTTGTGTCGCGTTTTTTCACTCCCAGGAAGGAGCGCATTGCTTTTCGCATATTTTTTGGCGGTTTCATTTTGTTGAACTGTTGGATTGCCAACTTAACAACGTCCACCAGGGGTTAGGTTAGTTTACAGTCGTGCAGTTGGTTATTTTCATAAAAGTCCTGTCGTCGTGTAGTTTGGTAGTCACGTGACAGTCAAATCACCCAAATCTAAAACAGAAATAAAACTTTTTGTCAAAGCAGAAAGGCCAACAGTTTTAAATTTATTTAGGGTTTCTTAATTTCTGCATTGAACAAAACAAGGTCTAACCTCACGACTAATCCAGTCACCAACATAGCTTCTTAACGAAAGTTGCAAGTGACTGAATAACCGTTAATGCTGAAAGACCTGGTAAGAATGCGCCCTAAGGTATAGACGCAGTAAAATTACGACCTCCGCAATACCCGACGTCGCCACAGAGAAACTAAACACGCAGGCATCATACTTTAACTACTGTCTACTGGTCGAATACACGTCGCCAAGTAGCAAAAGCACCACAATAGAACGTATGTTGTTAGTATACTGTTCGTTACAAGACTTTTGCTCAAACATGCTTTTAAAAAGTTCAAATTAGACCTATTATTTACACATATATTTTCTGCTTTGTATCAGTCTTTCTGATAGCTACGTATACCTATACTGGCCTTACTTCGCTGGAAGTTTTCAGCTGACCACAGAGATGTGTCATTATCGGCCGTCGCGCGCAACTGACTGATCGGGAAATATCAGTGCGAGACAAATAAAGTTAAGGTTACGACGAAGCCGTGCCACCGTTCTCATACATATACAGAAATTGGCCTGGGGCTGCAATTGCCCGACACCGTTCTATATACCTAAACGTAATTTGCGTTGGTAATCACGGATGGCTGTGTGACACAGGTCGTAAGCGCGTATTAAGAAACGCATTGTTTGTTTGTTCGTCGGATAATTAGGGAGCGAATGTGAGACAAGACGCCTCTCACAATTGGCAATTACCAGCCTACAAACACACACCTCCGTCTCTTCTAAACGTGACGCAAACGTGAGCAATTACGAAAAAGCGCGTTTGAGATTTTTCGCACTCTTTTGCCCACCTACTGTAGTTTAATTACCCGCCAGCTTTTGTGAGGATTTTGGAAGTGGGCTCATCTGCACGTTTTTTTAAATTAAGCACATTATTTCTTTTTCATCACATAGTACTTAATAAACGAGCCATGACTAACACTTTGCACGAAAAATCTTTTTTACGGGGTTTGAATTCGGGACGATCCCGTATCTCGATAAGGTTTTTATGTCTGTACTGTGGATCGAGCGGCTTAGTTTATTCGACCAAGGACTCACCAATTGCACGAAAAACCGACGAAATAAACCTTAATCAAATTGTGTCTCACTCAAGTGATTTAACAACTTTGACATTTACGTAAATGTTTTATCGCAAACCGGTTTTATTTTGACCATTTTAGGTTTCCTCACAATGAGATGTCTTGTTACTAAAATTACTCGTATGACAAGTCAATGTGACGTTTAGTTACTTACGTGTGCGTAACCACCCACGCTCGCGTCAAGTTTAGCTTTAATTCCTACGAACTGTTATTAATCTGTTTGAGAAACGTTACATAATCATAGCGTAACCACCAGTGTTCCTTCCTTCATGTTTTATCCGTCTACCCAAGAAAAATTAGTCATCAAACATACTTCATATTTAATCAATTTAAGTTTTCTTTGTTAGTAATTTTAATTGCAAGCTTGCTTTAACTGAACTTATTTACCCGCACATGGTTTTCAACCTGATGTCCTAAACATTTGTTTGTATTTAATTAAATATAGTTTTATTTCTATCAAAAATAATTTAATTGCAAGTTTGCTTTAGTTGAATTTATTTATCCGAATCTGCTTTTCAACCTACGGTCCTAAACATTTATTTATGTTTCGATAAATATAGTTTTTATTTCTCTTTATTTCTAAATTTTAATCGCAAGTTGCTTTAGTTGCATTTTTTCATCTGAACAAGCTTTTCACGCTCAGGTTCTAAGGTCATATGAGGTTTTCAAAAGAAAAGTTTGGGACAAAGCCAACGATCTACAAGTTTTGCGGCGATAAACGCGTGTCAGGCGCCCGAATCTCAAACCTGAACTTCAACATGGTCGATCACGCGCCGGCCGCGTGATATCGGCGTGCGCCTTCACGTGATATGTGGGAAACTTGCGGTGGTCTGAATATAATTATCAACGCCCGCGAGGCAAGATTCCTGTCAAAATGTCATTTAGGTTATCATTATCATAAACCTTCCGGAGTGTATCGGTAGCAGACAGTTCAACGTAATAATTTGAAACCTTAATCAATGCCAATTTCCTTTTCATTCTTATCTCAAAAGGTAGTAATTCAAAACGCAAAAACTACTGCAAAATTAAACAAAAACCGTTTAGGTCGCTTGTTTTTCCAATACTCCAATGCTAATTTTTACTTTAGAAGGGAACGTGGATGTCACAAACCAGCGTACTGGGTAACACATATGGACAATTTGCATGCCGGACGGTGCAACAACAACAACGCAAAACTTTCGCTGCCCACAAGCTGGCAAATTAACTCGGACAACCGGTAGAACAAGTCAACGTGAAGACAAGCCCATTGCTTCGGGCGAAATGTTACCAGACACCTCAAGCAGGTTCTGCTGCAGTTAAACTATCCGCCTCGGGTTCCGCGCCTGCTTTTTGTACAGTTACGCAACATATTCGGAATGATTGGGATGTATATACGGTAGCCTTCGTATGTTGATAAACAACAATGCGCAACAAGCTTTATGAAATGACATACCGCAAAAGACGGTCATGCCCTTTTCACACTATAGTGATTAGCGGGACGGATAAATAGTGATTATTATGCCAATTGCTTTTAGGCACCAATAAGCGGTACCAACACACTTTCAACAAAAACTTAACAAAATTCGCTGCAGCTGTGTAAAGTTTTCTCGTTAAACAAAATCGCATTTGTGCAACATTAACCTCGTGGCACCATAACCTCGTTGTTACCGAAAAAAGTGGTCTAAAACGCTGTTGGTGAAAACAACGTGTCCCAGAACCCGTTTGTTCAAAATAGTAATGCAACAGTTGCCCGAATCGTCATAATTGCAAACACTTACTGGTCGTGTGTGTTTTCTATCCGTCATTTATTACCGCACGGCAAATTAAACTAACTATGCCTAAAAACGTTAATTGTCGAAAAGAGTCTCATGAAAACTACGCAAAATGTTTTGTATCGTATAACAAATATTTTAATCGAAGAACAAAAAATGCTAGTAAAGTGAGGCTATTTAAGGCCCTTAAAGTTTCCAAAAAAATCGACTAAAACTGAATCAAAACGCAAAACTTACCGAAATGTTACAGGTGGCCAAAGTAGCTTGCATATTTTTTGTCCAGAAACGTTGATGCGAGATCTCGATGCGATGAAGTTTTTTCGTCATCCAACAGGGACACCACACCTGGTCGCAATTTGCTGGATCCAATCTTGGCCACGACTTCCACGTGTCTCAAGGACGGAACTTCGTGTGGATCGTTTCAGCAGGAGCAGTGCCACATCGACACTGACTCCACTTTTCCTGTTGCAACCCGACGGCAACTTGACAATTTTTTCGCGCGGTTTATCTCACCTCGGGGAGAATGCTCCGCTCTTTCAGTCCCCCCTTTCTCCTCGTTTGTTTCTTTATCTATCGCCGCGAGCGCACGTCACAGCCTGCAAACGACCCGGTTTATCATTGACACAAGTAGTTGCGACTTTGGGGCAGGTCGAATATCATGTCGAATTTCGTTGGATGCCAGCGATTACGACAGACAACACCATAACCTTTACATCTGTCAAATGAACAAACCGGTTTCTCTCGTGGTTAGCATAGTTTCCACCTGATCCCCAGCACTAGCTATTTATTCCCTGCAATGTTAGTATTCCTTACCCCAATTACCAATTTTCAATTACCAACATATGGTCAAGTTCCTATAGCAAGATATGACCATTTTTTTCGGAACTGCGTGGTCTTGTACTTCACCGCATGCAAATTATTATTTATGGTAAAAATGGTACGGTTGGTCTTTGTCGTAGTTGTCGTAAGCTTTCGAAATCACTGGGTCGGCAGAAAAACCTGCAATTACAATGGTTCTTGCTTTTGTGAAACATAAACAACGACAAACTGCGCAGATCTCTGTAACTTTCAAATGAAACTTGTAAATTCGGAATCATTTTAAAACTATGTAACTGGGGGTACATACCCGTATACAAAATAAATTTTTAATATTTACATTAAAAGTAATTATATTTTCACATGCAGTTCGATTTTATAATGCAACATTGGAAGTTAAACTATCATGCCTGCACTTATCTTTCTGTTTTGTCATACGTTTTAATACTTTTATTGTAGTAAAATAAATCAAAACGTAAATTGAATCTGATTAGGAAAGACCGCTTAAATTGGTAAGCTCAGTTGCACAGTGGGCCATGAAATATTAATGCGAGGCGTAGTTCCTTTTATTTGATAAAAGACACGAAAATGGTTCTGTAATAACGTTGCAATACAGCCAAATGCAACACGGATATCTCCGCAATGCGGTTTTCGACCATTATTCTCCACCTTGGTCGTAATACAATTTTCATATGTGCCAGGGTTGGTACGGGACAAGGCAGTCGGCTGTCGTATTTTAAAATTTCTCATAAATATTTCAAAGGCGATTGATCAACAGCGCAGAAGCAACAGCAGTTCCTGCAAACGTCTGTCGAGTCAAACAGCGCTTCGGCGCAGTGTCCTGAGCAGACGTTTTAATTGTTGCATAAAGCGTAAGACTAAGCTGCCAGCGTTCCGGGGATAGCTGACATTAGTTTTGACATTACGTTTCGCTTAACAGATTGTTGCGGGAGTAGAGATGTATTGTCACCAGTAAATCAGCCTACTTGTAAGGAAATTGTCCTTTAGCGCTGATATTTAGAACACATTGCGCTTGTGTGTTCGCAATAACCTAGGCGCAATAAATGTCGATCAACGAAAAAAGGTGGCCGGAAAGTTATGGTTTTAAAATTTACGGCGATGGACCGTCGTACATTATCGCTGTCACTGAAGGAAGCGTTGCGGAAAAGTCCGGCTTACGACCCGGGGACCAGATCTTGCAGGTATTTGCTTGACATTTCGCATGTCCATTATATTGCATGTCGTAAATAGTTTTTTCGCGGTGTTGCGGCATCTTGCATTTGTTTCATTGCTTTTAAAGTTGTTGATGTTTGGCATTTTCACACAAAACCAGTCAAAATTAAGTCTTGTTTGGTTTTAACAACTTGGTCACATTTCTCCACAAATCGCTTGGTTGACCATTTTTGTTTATGATAAAAATGTTTTCAATGGGTATCGCAGAGTGGTACCAACGTTGTAAGTAACACAATCTTCTATTTTTAGAATTTATACATGCTCAACGGAACCGCCAAAATTTGTTTTTCGATATACATGCCTTAAAAAACAAAATTTGAGTTATTTGAGGCATTTGTGCATTCACTGCACGCATGATAAATATTTGACTTTGTCATACATTGTGTATATCAAAGAAACAACATCTTTGCTCCCTGTTGTAAGATACCGGAGTTCGTGGAATAGTGTTTGTTCAAACCAGTCGACAATGTTTGTTTGCGGCTCTACGGACTTTCAACGCATTATACTAAGTTGACAAGGTGAAAGTGCGTGTGAAATACCCGTTGCGACGAAAACATGACACGGTGTAAATTTGTTTGCTGCCGTGGAATGTCCTTCTAATCCTCTCACCGCGATCCCGTGAAACTGAAAACAAAAGCACGTGTAACGCATATTGCTACGAAGTGAGGTTAAGCAGTAAATGCTGAATTAGCGCCCAACAATTTCGAAGGTAATTAAACACCTTCACTCGAAACAAAAGAAACACGAAAAGCTATGACAGGAATTTTTACAACCCTTTGCAAAAAGATATCAGCAAATCTACTTTCAACTTTTGTTTTGGGACTTTTTTTGCATAATTGACTTTTTAACTTAGAGAGTCAGCGCGATATTGTAAATTGGTTTATAAATTTATAGGGTAGTATCCACACTATTAATACAACACACACCATTTTTGAAGTGCTTTCATAAACAAGATCAAATTGATCAAATGTTTGTTTAACAGTTGTACAAAAAAATAGGAAAATAGACATAAACAAAGAATGGGTTAAGTAATTTTATGCCTATGCAGAGAAAATAGGTTAGATTAAATTGTTACGTCTTGCACCTGTTGTATTACGCAAAACTTCCGAACGTAATAATGGTCAGCAGTTTCGTTTGAGGTGGGGACAGAAACATTTCTTCCAAAGACCAAACTGGTTTGGCCCTTACGATACTGTTAAATAATTTCTAAAGCTTTGGGTATTATACTTCTAATCAACGTTTTAGTAGCTTTCCTTGTTTCTTCCCACACTACCAGTGGCTCCAAAGAGAGGTGGACTAGCGCGACTGCCTGGTGGTGCTCGCAAAGTTATGCATTCAATAAATCTGTCTTGGTCGCTTTCGTTTGACCCCATAGACTGAACCAAATCGAAGTAACCAACTTTAAAAACTCTGAAAAAATTGATCGAACGGAACTACGATTAATAAGGCAGGTATTTCTACTTGTCAACATAACGCATTCAGGCGCTGTTCCGCTCCCCAAGGGTTAAATAAAAACAAACAAACAAAGGCAGCTCCCTAATATATATGTCTCGGCTTATGGCCAGTACAATTGACATACATTTCATTGTTACCACTTCGTAATTTACAAAATGCGTTTTATTGAGGTTGTTTAAAAAAAGTGCAAATCTTTTTCAGATAAACGATCAAGATGTGGGAAAATATTCCAGCAATCAAATCATCGATTACGCTTCTCTGCTGGCACCGTCTATTCCGAGTCTTGGTGTTGCCTCACGACTGAAAGAAGTTATTTTAAGGTTGAAATTCGCACTGCCTTTTGTATTTTTAGATATAACGTTCATGTTCTATAATACATATATCTATCAAATTAAGAAAATTTGTTCTCAAGTTGGTTCTTTTCGTAATGCAGTTGCTTTATTATGCAGTTCGCCACCAACGAGATCAGAGTATTTCGGAATAACTTTAGGAGGTTCCTTTCCTGTTATAATTGACAAGGTTGAGGTCCGAAGTCCGGCGTTTTACACCAATCTGAAGAGTGGAGATGTTTTAATTAAAGTGAGTTGCAATAATTACAAATTTCTTTCAAGGTTTACGTGTTGAAAATATAGATAATAACATCTCTTGTACAAGGTTGTCGATGCAAGTTGTTTATCTTCTGCGTATTTTCGGAAAAACTGAACACTGGTTAAAACAGCCGTGCTTTCACGTAGAATTTTAAGCTGTTTTGAAAGAATTGTTTATGGTCAAATACAAGTTTGTCACACAAACTGTTAATGCCTTTGATAAATATATCAGTTACTGAGCCAGGTATTGTTGGCTGCATGAACACTCTTGCAAATAAAATCGTCAGATCTTTTTTCTTTAGATGATTCAAATGAAGTTAAAACAATAATCGCGGAATTTCGTGTTGTCTAACCTTACAACATTTTCTCAATTCTAAAAATCCAATATGCATCATAAACCTTGTGGCATGTGCAATCGAAGCTGACAAAGACATTATTTCAACAGATAGACGGGAAACATGTTCAATCTGTTGATGAAGGGCGACGCTTACTGGATGAAAGTACGCACATTGGCGGCGCGCAAGTTAGCGTAATATCAGTTGAAAGTGGAAGTGCGCATTGTGCCACTCATGCCGAATCAAGTGGAGCAAGTCATGTGGATATAAGTAGCGAGGTTACCACTTCCCCTGCAAAAACTAATTATAGGACAGCGGGACAACAAAAAGCTAAAGATTTCCTTGATGAAGTAAGTTGACTCAATTTAGGAAAACAGTTAGAAAATTTTTGTCTTTTTTTATTCTGGTTTGTACGTTTCGACGCTTGACTATGACATACCCTAAAAGCATCTAGGAGACATTGATTTTTTTTCAGTGGATACCGTGGTTCTCGTCGCGACACCCTGGTGCGTCGTTTTGACTTTCAAAGAGCGTCGCACAATAATTCCGTTTAGTAGCTAAACTATTTTTAACGATAAATACAACTTAAATAACAAACGTCTCTATTAGATTATTATCGCTTGTGTATCGAAAGTCCGACTAACTTTTCCAAATCGTCGCACCAAAATAGGTTTAAGAAACTGGTTTGGTAGACTATTCTGTTTTAACCAGGGCCCAATAAAATCTATTGATAACCGGACCAACAAACGTTGGGTGTAATTCTGCCTGTCAGGTGAAGGAATGTTTGGGAGGAAAATCAAAAGAAATGCAGCAGTTCGTCGCAGCTATTCAAAATTTTTCCATGGACAGCGATGTCGAGAAATTCGTCCTGCAAGTTTGTGACTTGATGAAACACGTTCCAAACTATGCGGACATTCTCAGAAACTTGAGGTAAATTCTTTATGACGACAAACAAACTTTATATTGGCAAAGAAATTACGATAATCATGATGCATTGTTGTAAAATTTCAGATTTTTCATCCCTAGTCAACACAAACAAACGTTTAATCGACTCTTGGAAAATGTTTCAGGGAATGAATTACAAATTGATCCACAAACGTCACCGCAGGTTACCTTTTAAAACTTTGACTTGCTTTTGTTTTTATGATAACACATATCAATGATTTAAAGGTCAGCTGGTATCAAGACGCTGCGTATTTCTGCAAATGCAATTCTTCGATCTGCACTTGCTCTATTGCGCTACCTAGTGGAGTGTCACATACTCTGGTTCAGCATGATTCGGGCCTAAACTCGTATGTGGAATCGTTGAGGTTAGTTGTACTGCAGCATTTTAATTTAAACAAAGTTCATCATTAATTTCACTTACGTTAGTAGGAGTAAAAAGATATTTTTACTCATAAATTACCAATTCCTGCAAAAAATATCTCGCGTGAATCAGCAATTTAATAGCAACGTTTGCTTTGTAGGAGTGTAACAGTTCGTCGTGGTGAAAGCAGTTTTGGGTTGACGCTGCGAGGAAACGGTCCGATATTTGTTCAAGAAGTCGAAAAAGGTTAGAATAAAGTTTAAGCGTGTAAAGCATACAAAAAATAGGTTTTTCAACAAAATAATCACCATTCACCATGGCAAACATAAAACCAGCGTAGACCGTAGTATTACAATTACTTTCTTGTTGGCCAAACAAATTTAAACACGTGTGCATCACCCAGTAGTCAAACCAGTAGCAACGCATTATGTAAGTTAAAAGTTTCATGACTTCCACATGAATAATGACGAATAACCCAATGATGTCAATGTGAGCGTTTGGCCTAATTGACTTCAATCATATTGGAAACCAGTCAGTTGAGAGAACAGTACCGGCGATCAAGTCCCATGAAATTGGATCTGTTGACAGTAATGCAGTCATAACTGGAACGAGGGAAGTGCTGTTTAGCCTGGTTTCCGTTAACCCGACGCAGTGCCGACCAAGTGTGAAACAAAAACGCTTCAGTAACTTTGAAGGCCGCCGCCGTCCAACCCTTGTCATAACAACGTAAAAGGGGCCACATGTTCTCAAGACCACAGAAAGCGCTAGCCGGCCCTGCACAAAAAATAGCAGCTTAACTTTGTTATCGTTTTTCATAGTTTTAAAAGTTTTGCGTTGCACCTTTTTGTCAATAAAATCAATCAAACTTGAATTAAAGCATTAGCACTTGAATCAAATCCAACGGTCGTAAAAGATATTAAAATTGTTAGATGAGACGTTGTGGTTACCACCAGAAAATTGGTTAAAGTCAAATATCGCTGGGGTATGTTGCCCAGTTGCCTAGATTTTTCATCCAAACTGCCAATTTAGGATTTGGTATCGCTTGCGCGAAAACTTTGTAGATGACAATTTAGTGACACGCAGCTGTTAAAATACACGCACGATGTATCGCTTGGCTGCCTACATGTCTTTCGCCGCTTTTTTAACATATCATTTACCCTGGTTCGACGAAAAATTTGCTTCGATCATTTTTCCAATAGTAGGAAAGGAAGCTGAATGCTGTGGTCTATTGAAAAACGAAGTTGTACTTGTGCCTTTTATGCTTTCATATGGGAAGTCAATAACTTGTCCTAGCGATTCGATGGAAACGGTATCACAAACGATTCTGTGACAGACAGTTTGCGATGGTACGGTAAACGAGACAGGCAATTAGAATGCGCCACCTACATAATGCCTTGCTAAGATCAATTTACTTGGGCGGTGATGTGAGATCCCGTACGAAAGTATAATCGTCAACCGCTTGAAGTGTCCGGCAAAGCAATTGATCTTCTTAGTAATCATGACATGCACCGCCCACTCTCATGAAATAAACGCACCGAAAGTGACAGCCCTTATGTAGAAAATGTCATTGAGATCAATGTACATGTTTGGTGATCCAACATCGTCAGTTTTTGCTTCAGGATATTGTGTTGGGTAGTCCCAAAAATTGCCTCTGTTTTAGTTTGTGACAAGTAGCGTATGGTAGCTGTTTCTGCTTAAGTTAGATAGGTAAGAACGTCTATTACCTTAGTTGTTTTGTCATTGATTCGATTTGCACTGTTTTGAAACAAATACTTTTGTGACAAAACGACGAAAGCAGAACATTACGTCATAGTGCAACCGACAGGGAAATATAAACATTTGCAGCAAGCGTGTCGACTACTAAACTTTCCGAAGTAATGGAGCCATCTCCTGGCATCTATTTGGCGAATTATTGTTGCTTTTGCAACAGGACTGTATTTGTGCATCTTTTTTAGCTTGGCAACATCAAATATGCTTACCATGGGCAGACTTTGGCACAGAGAAACACGAAATCGTGAGCACTGCAGTTTGTGAAAGTAATTGTTTTGTCTGGGAGCTTCTGTAGCGCAGACTATCTCACGCAAATCGACTGCTTGCTGGAACTGCGGGTCTGCAATTTGCTGAGGTGATTACCGTTTGCATGATATGAACAGGGCATTTTGAAAGCAACTTGTAGGTACAAGTGGCGTTTAGTCCACGTATCTAAGAAATTTATAAACTAGGCACTTTTTAAAGAATTCGTTATGACGAACTGCCGCCTTCTGTGAAGTTTATTTTATATCTCAAACCAGTGTCACACGATTCCATTTAACGAATCTGACGTTTCTCGTTTTTCGAGTGGATATAAGTTCTGTTTGAAGTTCGTTCGCTGCGAGTTCAGTCAAGCTGAAATCCGAGCCTGAGCATTTCTTCTCTGTCGTGTCGCCGTGTATGTTTACAGTAACTTCGCCTTACGACGTCATACTAACCGATTGTTCGGTCAAGGGACTGTTGACTGCAGACATAGAACAAACTGTGATTGGATTAATAAAGCATATGACGAGTTGTATTTCTGGTTACAATAGAATTAGCTGTGCGGTAATCAAAGCTCAAAAACTTTTACCTAACCATGTATATGGTGGATCATAGCTAAAAAGGGCAGAAAAGTAAACAATTGGAAATATAGGATGTATGTGCCTGCAAAAATCAGTAGGAGTCTTATTCTGTTCTACAGAAGCTTTTTATCAGCATTGGTGACGATTGAAATGTGTTTGCAAACTGATTCCTAATTTAATTCCCTTGCCATTGTCTGGCATATAATTCTCGAATTCGATGCTCATCGAAGGAGTGATATAAAATAGTGGTCTGATATCAGGCCCTCAGGGAACGTTTGATAGACTTGAAGTCGTATTTGTTAGTAAGCTATTTGCAATTGACAAAATTGATAGGGCATTATATATTTATGGAAGTTTTTTAGTCTTTTGTTTTTAAACGATCTGAAAATTGATACCATTTAAAATTCTTCAAAAGTTGTGCAAATGATTCGCAGCAGTATCGAAGTTCAGTCTACTAAAACTTAAAAAGTTATGAAAGGTGTACGCGCAGCAGACATGAAACATTTTTTGTGCAGATTAAGTGATCTATCAGTGATTGTTGGGTGCATGCCTTAAATTTTCAATACCATTCGTCCGTTTAGCGAGCCAAATTGCAGCCGATTTGCGTCTGCTCACTGATTGACAAAACAATGACATTTTGCCGACAGACAAACGTTTTGCTTCCTTAAATGGTGTTGTTAGGACGTTCTTCTATATGTGGAGGGTTTAAGCGAGTGCAATTCGTGCAAGAATACAAGTCAAAACGTCATGATTTGGTCTGCGTTGAACAACATTACATGCAAACAACAAACTACTGATTTATGGATCTTAGAATTTGGTGTTGCAGAACGTAGACTCAAGTAACTCAAGTAGCAATGGGTTAGGACTAGGTTGTTGTTTTTTAAGCGTCGCAACGTTTTTAAATGCCAAATTGAAAATCAGAAACTTCCTTGCAGGAAAATTGGGGGCTGCTGCATTTTCTGGCAGTCAATTATTGCCGGTTTCTAGGCCAAGAATTACATTTGGATTTAATTGTTGTATTTATCACATTTAAGACAGCTGACGTAACGTGAAAAACGGTGTTCTAACTTTACCCAATTAGTTTCTTCTGAAATTTTTAGTCGTTTTATCCCTTGAGTGTTTACATCAATAACAGACTTACAATTTGCAGAACTGGACATTTATGTTTAAATTTAAATGTTGTTTGCGACTGATATTGTTTGTTGAAATTCCGGTGAGTTGATTAAAATAAGTGACGTCATAAAACTTATACACACTACTGCTGTACTGCTATTATTTTATACACACCTACGTCTTCTCGTGATCTATAGTAAACTGTTATCGTCAGGGGATATTATTGGCTCACTGTAAAACAAAAACCGCGCTTCTTTTTTTAACATTACATGTAGAATGTAGATAAACAGTTATTGCTAAAAGTAAATGTCAACAAAAAGCAGCTGTGTTGTGCATTTGCAGGTACCCCTTCTGACGAAGCAAACTTGAAATCTGGAGACTTGATCTTGGCGATTAATGGAATTAGCTTGAGGTGAGGCAAAAACTGAGAGCAAATTTACATCAGACATCATTAGGAAATGTTTTGGTGCTTTTTCTTGCTTTGCACCTAACTACTACACGCTCAACCGACCGTTTTTGATGCTACACAGCGCCTGACGTGGTGTTTATAAACGCGTGTCGAGTTTCGTGTGTGATGAATCACACAGCATTGAGGCACCTCATCATTGCAACGGAAGTTTGAGATGTGATCTCCACGTTTTAACGATACAGTATGGAGATACCGGTTTACAGCTAGGACAATACCGAGCACTAAGCCATATTTGGCAAAGACGATAATTTCGAGAATTGCAAATAAAATGAAAATTATAAATTGCCATTCCTTATCTCTTGACAAGCGCGACTTACTATTGCCAAAATCAAAGAGCCCACAAAATATTTCGCGATCATAGCAAACAGATTAATTTGCTCGCAGGATTAAGTGTAAAGCTCCTTTTTAAGATGTGTTCGGTGTTTCGTATGGTGGGTGATTTAGGAGATCAATCATCGCTGACCTGCTGCCGTTCGTTGCCGTCGAGACCACTTGGTCTGCTACGTAACGCTGCGGCGCGCAGAAAAAATCAAAGCCCCTGCGCCTTGTCTGAAACGGAGTTAGCACATGACGTAACGCGGCTAATCCGCTTTTAGACATTTCACGGTTTTCAAAAAGCTCTCGGTTGTCAGAGACTTTGCCAAACTAAACACACTGCCGTTTAAGCTGCGTGTTACTGTCTATCGCAGAGATTGCGTTTTCTAGTATTTTCATGCAAAATCTTATTCGACGACGTAATGTTTTTTTGCACAGGAACGTGTCTCATGCAAAAGCTGTCGCCCTTATTCAAGGAAGCGGATCCATGCCAACTCTTATTCTACAATCAAGTTCTGGGCATTTGCCACAACCAGGTGAAAAACTGAATGTTTTTCAATTTAAACCAAACCTTTGGATATTTGAAAAAAAAAACAAGTAGTATCATCTCTTGCAGTGTCATCGTTTCATAGTCCCGGATATGTCAAGTCATTGCCAGTGGGTGAGGACTCGATGCTTAAGGTAAATGGAAACTGTGCCTCGCCGCCAGATTATCTACTTTGGGCATCGGAATATGTCCCCGATGCAATCAAAATCAACGGAAAAACCTTCAAAGAACAGGTAAAGTGATTTACGACCGCCGAGTTCCCAGATACCACTTGCAATGGCGATTAGATCAAATATTCGGTTAGCAGGGAAGAGAATTGTTTTACACTTCCTATAGCACTGTATTACATTGCAAGTGTTTTCACAATTTCAAGTCTTACCACTAGGAGTATTACAAACTTTTTCTCATTAAGTTTGATCAAATTTTGACATGTGTGTTAAGATTATGTAGGTTTATTCGTGTTAATTAATGTGTCGACACAAACAAAGGTTTCGCTAATCGGCAAGTAAAGTTTAAACTGGGTGCAATTGGCCGTATATGCCCAGTAAACTATCAATAACCATTGAATTTATATATTGCCACGCAAGAGACTCACAATGGAAGACGATTCATAAATAGTTTTAATGGGAAATAGTTTAAACATTCGTGAAATTTTTACTTTCCAGGTGAAAGCGTTGCTGAACAGTGAAGAACAGCGCACAGTAAAAAATGCTCTCACCGACTTTTACTGTTCACGTCATCTGGAAGGTCTCTTGTATCAGCTTTACCCAATCCTTCATGGACCAGATACCAGACGTCACGTGATCTGGCATTACGTTTTGTCATGTCTGAGTGACCACGAGCGTGAAGCCTTGCAAGGAAGATTGTTGGAACTTAATCAAATCACGCCAATGGGTAAAATATTATTCATAATCATTCTGTATACGAACCCAGCCAGTATCCAAATTCTCGGTACTGTCAAGCGTTATTGCTTTAATGCTATGTTCCCGACCGAAATCTGCTGACCATCGCATAAATAAAAAAAAAGACTCGAAAAATGTTTTTTGTTCTATTCCAGACAAACACTTACCATCTCGAAGGCCCGCGATACAATTTTCAAGCCAGAAGAATGAGTATTTGAAATCAGAAAGCGAATTTCCTACAAACGTTGCGAGCTTGGATTATAAGCCTAAAGAAAGCAACACTACGCCCGAACCTAGAAGTGCCGATGGAGCGACACCAAAGCGTCATAGAAGAAGGAGGACGCTTGGAAATATGGAATACTTGTTGCCTGTAACAACAACGTCCACAGAACTGACGGGATATAGAAGTACAAAAAGTGTCAGTGATGTTCCTTCATCGTCCGGTCTATCTTCCCCGACAGGTAACGACATGGACAGTGGATTTTACGATGCTCAACAGCAACTGGCAAGGAGGCGACGACGTGAATTATCGACCACTTCGCGGCGCCGAAGGAGCGTTGCTGGAGCTGCGTCAACGGTTAGGAACACTGATACTTTGCCTTTGCCAAATTCAAGCGAGCTTGCTGAATCTCAACCTACTAATTTGAACACGACCAACAAATCAGAGAGCAGACGCGGCAATCGACGACGTTCCCTGCGCAAAACCGTGGAAATTTACACAACCACGACAACCACCACCACCGAAGAAACAATTGTCAACGCGCAGCAAGGTATGATATGAGCTTTATTTAGGATATCACCAGTCGGGTGAACTGGTTGATTACTTTTTAAGTTAAGCTTCGTTCGGAAACTTTAAAAACACTACTACTATGTCAGCAACGAGTCACTTGAAACATGGAAAAGTTTCCACTTCCGTTGTTGCAAGGGTCACTAAATAAGCTACAACAGTTTCATTTTGTCTCTTACTTGTGTGTCTTTAATCCATCGGTCAATGCCTGTGAAACAGACTATTTTTAAAGCGACATTTTGCGAGTACAGCACCCAGGAAAGTGAGGACCACAAATTCCCTCAAAAAAATACCTAGTAGCTGAAAGACGTCAGCTTCTCCAAAACAGGCATTTTTTGTGTGATCGAGTTACACAGGCGGTGAGGGCCTTGTTTGCAATGCATTTTATCCAGACAGTCGTGTGGGTCGCACAGCGAACGCACCAGTGATGCTGGATTTGTTAAAAAGAAACGCGATAGTAGTTGACACCTGAAGCGTGAGATTCCCTTGCGTCAGAGATGTAACCGCAAGGATTTAGGTCCAAGTTACAAGCTGCCAACAGTTGGGGCAAAAGTGGTTGCTAAATAAGGCAGTGGCGTTTCGGGCATTGTTTAGATTTGTGGCAAAAAACGCGCGATGTGCGCCATGTTATTGCGACTGCAAGAGCACTGACGCGCGTCGGCGGCGATCGCTGAAGCGATAAGAAATCAGGTACATGAGTTAACTTTTAGCAATTCCGGAGTGAGATGGTGCTGGCTCAGTTTGGCACTGCGTGTCTCGCTGCTGTAGACCTAGCCAGTCAAGTGAACTGAACTTGAATTCCAGCAGCGTTTTTTTGTTTGTTTTTAGCGAAGAGAAAAGGTGGCAGCAACAACATTAAACTGCTGTTAACTGTGTATGTAGTCGGTTATGTTTGTGAAGGAACAGCAAGCATTGTTGTTCACTGAAAAATCCGATACGTAGTTAGGATCACCTATCGAGATTATCACACAAAAGGACAGAAAAGATGTTGAAAAAGTACAAGAAGTTGAGAGCCGCCGTAACAGGTCTGTTTATATCTTACAAAGTCGTGCGTTTCCTGTGCAGGACAATTATCAGGAAATGTTGACGTTTCCGTCTTTCCTGAACATTTCGTGTTTGCAGGTGACAAAAAATCTTCGTCGAGCAAAAAGAAGGCCGAAGTCAAAGCTGGAAATCAGGACAACAAAACCGGAAAAGCCGAAACACCAATAAAAGATCCCTCGCCAGTTCCGGCATCAAGTGTCGATGGTAGGTTTATTCAACGTGATTCTGTGATCTGATTTCAGCCTATGATTGGATCAAGGCCTCGAAGCGAGTCTGCATTTTTAGTTAGTCAGCGAGGCATTTTGGTTTCCTTTTTTGAGCCCCGCTAAATGAAGCGAAACGTTTATTTATTTCGGCATAGGACGACCCTTTTTGTGTTTGCTCTGTTCAACAAAACAGAATGATTTGCTTAGGCAATCGCAGCAGGCAAAATTTGCAAGTTAATCTACAACTGTATTTCATGTAATACATGTTTAAATGGTACTTTTTAAAACGCAGACTTAGGACAACAAATAAGTTGTAACAGCGTAGGCTAAACCGAACTTTTCGATCAATAAAGACAAATTCCTAACCGTAATTAAGACTGACGTGTTGTTGATATTAAAGACGAAACAAAATAGTTTGACATTGAGGTAACTTCAGCGCAGTTATATACTTAACGCGTTCGCGCTGACGTCATTGGCTTCGTCCCTATACCGTTAGTTCGCTTCAGGCGAAGACGCGAATCTGTTGCGACCATCGGCTTTGCCTGATTTCATCTCAGTGTTCAAAGCAAGTTTGAACACCAAACATTCGCAGCCGATTGCTCACCGCCTTTAAACGCAGCAATATATTAAACTTACGCCGTTGCAAATCCGAAACAATCTCACAGATCTTAAATTAACATCATCAAAAGCCAGTGGTTCATAGAACCGTAAGAAAACAACATTGATGTTTGTACATTAGGAAAACAAATTCATAAAATTACCCGAACTTCCAATTTATGTGCATGAACTGCGAAATAGCGATGTAAAATTCGTTCTTTTTCCCTTCGGGTCGATAACGCGTGGTTTGATTTAGCAAAGTAAATTGTCGGGCATTTGAAGCAAATTACACCACTGGCTTCCATAAAACATCACTCTTTGCTGTCTTTCAAACTGAAGTATGTCTCCGTGCCTCCGAGCAATTCCTCCTATTATAACCGAAGACAATTTGTATGTTGTTGTAAATTTAGTCGTAGAGTGATTAGTCGCAGACTAATTTAATCCTTGTTTTATGTACACTTCACACTAATTAAGTCAAGCCTGGAAAGCATTAAAATTCGCCTCGTTTTGTTGGTATCCCTCTCGCCTAATTAATTTTAAAGTGATTAACAGAATGCCCCGAAGTAGGAAATGGAAGTTTGTGTTGGTTTGAACCAGGACGGGGTTGTGTAAACTTGTTGTGAAGCGTATCGTCCTTTGACAGACCACCCCACAAACGTCTCCTTGTTGATTTTCGCCATAGGTGGCCCCAACCATCAATTCATATCTGTCTTTTCATTTTTGTAGTACTATTTGACGTTTCCTGTGGCTTAGGAGCTTAAGCAAAACTAGCACTTGGTAGCCCCTGTTTTCCTTATAATATGGATTTTTTGTCAATTTGTCGAGTGTATTAAACCAGACGCAGCACTGTTGTTTATTTAGGCTTGCTGAAGTGTCAAGTGTATTTTCGTACCGCACCTATTCTATTACCTGCCAAACCACTTGTTTTTCAGATATTGTTTTCGAAGAATATTTGCCCCCCAAACGTATCGAGAAGTGCCAGGAGGTTCCGATTGTAAAGCCGCAAGCAGTGTCTAAACCACGCACGCAAACCCTGGAAGAAGAACAGAGAATCCAAATCAAGAAATCGAACCTCAGGGACAATTCCTCCACTCCACAAGACACACTATTTGACGGGGGCTTATCACCTGCTTCCAAACAAACATCCGTTCAGGCCAATGGGTCGAATGACGTCACACCACAGCTGGTGACGTCATCCGAAACTGTGGGTCCGGAACTGTCAACCTTCAACGATTTTAGCTACGATGATCCGAAAAAGAAAGGTTACCTGACGTCGTTGAAAAAGAAATTTACTTTCTCAAGGCCACCAAAAAACACTGACACCGACATGTTCCTCACTGAACTAAGCACGCAGTTCGATGAGCAAATGCATTTGGTTGGCGACGTCGAATTGGAAAAGGAAGAAAAGCAAATAAAGTACGGGGAAAAGTGGAGTTACGTTCCAAACCAAGAAGCTTCTTTAGCTGTGCCAGATGCTTTTTCTCCACCAAAAGAAGAAGAAATCGTTCAACAGCCGCACGAAAGTTTGCCGCAGTCCTTGCCACCACCGGAGGAAAATCAACAACACAACCACAATGCGAGCAACAGTGCAACACAGATGGACCCCGCCCCGGTTGAAAAACAGCGAGTACGAAGGCGACGACGCCGGAACCAGAGTCAGCAGGATGAACTGCAAAGGGACAGATCAGTTTCAAACACGGATTACTTAATCCACAGCGAAAGATCCGAATCCGGCGGTGAAGCTACAAAACGCAAATCGGATCCGTGTCCCAGCGAACAAACGCCCGTTTCACCTGATCCTTATGGCCAGGATGAAGTCATTTACGATGTACCGAAACCAGTGTCCGCTTCACGTCGGGCTCACATCAACACCGAGCGCAGAACTCGCCGGACTCGAGCTGCTCGGCCTCTTTCCATGTCCGCCAAACGCAACTCCACTGAACTGAAGATGCATGTTTGGATGGAGGATGATCTCAAGGAGGACAAGGATGATTCGAAAACTCAAAACACAAACGGCTTTGTCAAACTGCGGAGCAATTCCCCTGTTGAGCAGGCTACGTTTATGGATAAGGCCAGGGTAGGTTACTATCTTGAGAATACAATCGTCGCTTTTTAAAATTATTGCCCTTGGAGAGACGGTGCCACTGTGGGTTACCAAACTAGCAAAGGCTACATCCCTTTCGAAATTAATTTATAAACTCAATATTTTTCTGTGAATGATTGTTTAGAACTTCCTCTATTACATTTGTTGACTTTTTTTATATTTGTGCAAATATTAGCTTTTCACTCTTTTCTTTATTCTTTTTCAGAAACGCAATTACCGTGTGTCGGGCATCAGCATTGACATGGAAGACATCTTTTCGGAAGCCGAGGAAGACCTGCACAAGCGGGGACAACAGAGAGGCACAATGATGCAAGAGAACCGAAGCGAGCTGGCCGATCCCGATGAAGTTTACGCCCCACTTCATGAAGAAGTTCTCGCCCTCGGACTTGCTTATGACGAGCACGAACAGGATGAGCAGGAGGAGGAGCCTTCGCATTGCTCATCCAACGGTACTCAGTCAAACGGACCCGCGTTTACCGGAGGTATTCCACCTCCTCCTTCGATTCCGCCTCCCCCTCCGCTTTTAACAATTCCTCCGCCTCCGCCGCTCTCACCTCCTGCCAACTTCCGTAACACTCCTCCGACCAGTCCAGTTCGCTTGTCTGTGAAGAGGATCAACTGGGAGAAAATCGAACCTGTGGATTTGGGCAACACTGTGTGGGGTCAGTTGGATGAAGATTTTGAAACTATCAACGACGTGGTAAAATACTTGGATCTCGAGGAGCATTTTGCCACAAAGAAGGCTAAAATTAGTAAGTGTGTCTTACTAATCAGTATATTTTTGGTTCTATTTGAGTAAAATACTGATGATGCCAACAATAAGGCGCAATATAGCCAAACAATAAATGATATCAGACTTTTGTTTATTGTTTTACTTTAAAGACGCTGATTTTGTGTTTTGAACTTGTTTGTAGAAAAGAAAAAAGAACCAGTCAAAACCGACCTTGTAAATTTACTGGCTCACAAGAAAGCATACAACATATGTAAGTGCCTTCACTGTTTAATGCAGGCCCGTGTTGTGTATTTTATCGCAAGTTAGCACTAAGTTTGTGTGGCGTAACAATTATTGCACTGAGCGTATAAAAGACAATTTTTAAACAAAAAAGGAAATTTGCGAATGATTATGCTTTAAGCCTTTTCACGTCTGCTAGAAAACATTCTAATTTTGACTTGTTTGATATTAGCTATTCTGCTGGCCCATTTAAAGCTGACAAGAGATGAAATATACAATTGTCTGCTTATCAATGGTCCCGAGGCGACACGAAAGCGTATGGACGCGTCGCATTACAAGCAGCTTATGATGTACGCCCCCGACAAGGACGAGATCGAAAAGATTCGGGCATTCAATGACAACCCAGCAAAACTAAACGAGGCTGATCTCCTTGCGCTTAAGGTATGTCAACACACTTGTATTATTTCTGCAACAACTCTGTTTGACATTTTGAATAAACTGATAAATAGGCTTTGGGATTTGGTAACTTGAAATGCTTATGGCGGTCGCCTCAGAGTATTAGCATCTGGGCAGTTGAGAAATAGTAAACGCTTGGTAAGATGTGATTTTTGTTCGAATATGCAAATTTTGTCGAAATTTTAGGTTGTTACTTGGGATACATCGTTTTTACATAAAATTGAGGCAATTGTTTGCTTAAAAACCTACCCCCTTCGACCAACATCATGACAGACACCATTGTATTCTGACTTGTCCGCAAACATAAAGAGCTCGTTAGTGCTCGTTGACACCGCAAAACTTCTCTTTCGTCACACTTTGGTTTCTAACACTTGAATTTGGTGGAGCGTTGCGGCAGTTCTTGCGTTCAGGCATTACGTATGCGCCCCAAAAATAGATCAAGCCCTGCTTGTAACTGCGAATTGCAAATTGTTTAATTTACTTTCAGTTGATAAATATTCCTGGATATCGACTACGGTTAAAGGCCCTACTCTTCAAGCACAGCTTCTCTGAAAAGGAAGATGAAATAAAACGGGTGAGTGTATTTTTCTGTACCTTTGAAAAGTCAAGCTTATTTTTCGCTTCTGAAACATGATATTTTGATTTTAAATGCAACTTTGTGTTTTACTGCGCCATTTTTAGATCTAAAAAGATACTATTTTGTGCATTTGTAGAATCTAGAGGTGATTCAAAGGGCATCAAACCAACTGCGCAAAAGCCGAAAACTGGCAAAAATTCTCGAGTTTGTGTTGGCGATGGGGAACTACATGAATCGCGGACACAACAGAGTTTCGAAAGCTACTGGATTCCGAATCCACTTTCTTGCAGAGGTGAGTTGACGCGCAAGGGGCTTTGTGCTTGTCGTTCACATGACTGCACACAAGTCTCGCAGGATTACTTGGTAACCGGATGCGCACTTGATGCCTCTACAGCCCTGACAAAGCTAGTTAGCCTTAGAGCTTTGAAAGATGACAATTTTATTAGACTTTCGACGCCAAAACATGTCAATGTTAAAGTATGCTTGTGCAACCGGATAGTGTATGGCATGACTACTTGAATAATAGTAGCAACGGTCATGATAGACACCCAACGAAAATTCAAGAAATAGATATAAATTCAAGAAATAGGTTCTTTTGGGGCCGTTAGCTTCAGCACTAAGAAAAGCGTTTTCAACATAACCTTTAATACTGTTATTATCGAGGCAAAGGGGCAATTAACATGCTAGAATGTTTTCGACCTGTAAGGTCTCATCAGTGCAGCTGGTGACAAGACATTGGCCGTTTAGGCTAGCACTTGATTTATTTTTAAATGTTTGCAAACGTCTGAGAGGCGAACAACTGTAAAACTGGTTTACATTTTGGATGATCGTTATGATGTTTATGTTTGTAATATATTTCGGCAGATGGAAAACACGAAGACGAGTGACAACAAATTGACATTTCTCCACATTCTTGCAAGGGCGGTTTTAAGCAAGTTTCCTGAAGTACTTACGTTTGCTGACGAACTATCCGATGTCAACGAAGCGTCAAGAAGTAAGGAATTAGTCTTATTGTAATAAAAATCGAATCTGCCAACTATAGACAAGTGAAATAGTAACATAGGTTGGTTTTTAGCTTCCGTTCTTTAAATCTTTTGGTCGTAACTTAAATACCAAGCTAAGTAGGGGTGACTAAAGCGCTCGTTAGTGTCTGTCGTTGAAACTCTGTCGTCTAATATTCCTGAGCTGATATTTTTAGTGAACAGATAACAATGTGGCACATGTGGAATATATACGGTACACGGTGTTTTGGGACCCAGGCCCACGTTTACTACAATTTCACATAGAGTTTTGCTTTTCTATTGCACCTTTTTTGTTTACAACAAGGAAACCTCGCAAAAAAACAAAACCACGAACACCACGGTAGACTAGTCAAACCCTGTCTGGCGGTACACATCTTTCACCCAGATAATAAAATGAAAAAATTCAAATGGGCACTATCTTAACACTTGAACAATGTGCAAGGGAACTCGGCCATGTGGTAACTAATGAAGTTACTATTACCGTTTAAATTGTTTCCAGTTGTGTATCCAGCGGTGCTTCAAGAGTTGCAAGAATTGCGCAGAGTTTGGCTGGACATCAGAGATCATTTGCTCGAGACAGTTTCCAGAAATAAACAAGACAGGTTCAAGTAAGTAAACAAAGCACTGTATCAGAGTAACAAGGTTGTGCAAAAAAACTATAACCACCGCAATGGAGATCAATAAAAGGCGATGTATTGGACATTAATGGTGTATTAGAAAGTGGTGCCCTCTTACAATGGGCCCCAGAATGAATATCATGTTGGTTTGACCGACCAACCCAAAAGATTTTTAAGGATTTAAAAAATTCTGTACTTCTGATGCATGTTAACGCGTACTTATATATTTAACACGTGTACTCACGAACCTAATGATATATTACTTGCAGAATTGCGATGGAAACCTGTTTGGTGAGAACCAATGGTACTTTGAAAAGATTGGAACAGCTTCACGCCGCAACTGTCAGGGACTTTAACAAAGTTGCGCAGTATTTCGGAGAAAACCCCAAAAACATTGGAATGCAACAATTCTTTAACATTTTCGACAAGTTTATTCGTAAATTTGAGGTAAGAAATTAGTTTTCTATGCTTATATTTAATATTCTGTCTGTGTTTATACTTTGTATTTGGAAAAATCCTACTCAAGGCAAGTCTGTGCAAATGAAGTCAAAATTAATAGCCGATTTATAAATGTGACTTGTAATTAATTACTTTATGTTAGCAACTAAAGAAATGTTGGCGTCATGCTTTTAGTATAGGTTTTTGGCTGCAATGAAAGCTGTAATAATTTGCATTTCCAGAAATCTAGCGGTGAGATAAGGAAACTTGTCAAAGCTAAACATATTACAATGAAACAACAGAGGTGATGGAAGATTGCATTATCAGTATTTTATCTCACACTTCGACTGTTTCAATATTTCTGAGTCAATGTATTTCATTTTCTGTGTACTTATATTTGTTCCAATTAATATTGTTTTGTTTATCGAACGCACTGTTTTCGGAATACAATTGTGTTGAAAAAACTTGTACGATGTTATAGGGTTTCTATTTGTTAGTTTGTCACTTTATCTCAAGTCTCAAAAAGTATTTGTAAGTGAGATATTGGGATAGGGTGCAACACACGACAAGCCGAAACTGTTGCTAAGGTGTAGGTAATTACCAAGTACGCTTGGTTATCTTATTTAATACTTTATTCTTTCGAACGAGATCCATGCTATGAGTCTGAGGGATGCTTCGTTATTCCTTAATGTGCGATTGGGGGAGGGTTTAGAGCAATATTGCGTCCTAATTTGTCCGAAAATTATTCCGTTTTTGCTGCTTTTATGAAGGTCACAGCATTTTCTTTGCATTTTTCACATGCTGTTTGCTAAAAAAAATACCAACAAATAATGTATTTGCTATTAACCGTATTCGTTTTCTGTTTTTTGTTCCTAAAATGATTTGTTCGATTTTCAGGTTTATCTGCCAACCCTGGCGCAGAACCGTATCCCAACAACTAATTATTACAACCTTAGTTTGAATTAAGGTTTATCTGTTTAAATAGGACAAAGTAGTTTAAAGTAGCTCTTTAGATACACACAGCTTTTTAGGCCCCTGAAACCAGTCCAATGTACAGTAAAACTACAACAATACTTTTAGTTCGCTTGTCTTTAATTTACAAACGCGTCCTTCCAAGTTCTAATGGGTAATGAAAATATGAAAACTCTATGTTTAATCAAATGCGAGCAAAAACTTTTGTACTTGTTACCATTTCGATTCAGCCATTATTATTGCACAATCATCAACTGGCTATTTTTTGCGCGGGAAACGTCGTCGGGGGTATAGCTCAGTGGTAGAGCATTCGACTGCAGATCGAGAGGTCCCCGGTTCAAATCCGGGTGCCCCCTTTTTTTGCAAAAATGCATTTTACAAATGCAAAAGTTAACATATTCGTGTGTTTTATAATTTTATGTTAATTCCAATGTTTTTTTACGTCAATGATGTAACAAATATTTGTTGAAAACTTTCAAATCAGTCTTGATTGAGAGATGTTAACATGACCTTATTCCGTGTCTAATAATACAGATTGCAAACTGCACCGACCAGGACCGTAAGTGATAAGTTACATATTGTCTAAAAGTCAAAGGTTAAACCATTCTAACACTACACCGATCTATGTATGGTCAAACCGGCCAAAAAAGCTGTTTGGCATACGTTTCAGCAGCAAATTCCCGGTTTGCAAGCCGTGTCCAGGTCAAATTGTTAAACTGTTTTCGACTTTGTATGTTGATTAACCTAAAGAATTATGTATGTGATACCACAAGTAGAATCACTCTCAACACTGTTGGATTATAAAAGCTTGTTTCTTTATTTAAAAACCGTGCCGCAAAAGCTAAATTGTTTTAGTCTGACTCAGCCTCAGGCTTTACCAAAAAGCCACCAAGATAATTAAATGGTACTTTTTAAACCAAGCCGTTATATCGGCGAGTCATCTTCCACCTGCACTGACACAAGTGTTAATCATAATACGTATTGTTTTTGTAGTAACAAGGTCGGTCAGAACAGAGTCACGAATAAAACTTCTACTAATTCACATGAAGAAGATGCCTTTAGTTTTCGACAGATTGGGAGCATCTCTAAAATGTACAGAATCATTTAGTGCATTATTACCGCACTCGTAATAGTTCAGGTTTGGTCCTACCCGATTCGACACCAGCCTATTAAAGACGCTTTCGAAAACAAATTCCGACCGCGTTTTGTTTCGTCTCTTATCTTCGCCCAATCTCAACTTTAGGAGCACAAAAGCACCCTCTGTGGCCATGATTCGCGCCATCTAGCGAATCCAAGCGATATAATTTTAGATGTTTCTGGTCTACCTCGTGCTTTTGATAATTCAAATCCACAAACAAGGGATTGAATGGCTGTTGTTATTTATTCAATCATTCGCGGATCCAAATACATAACAGCCATAGAGCAGCATACACCGTAACGTTGTGGTTGAAAGCGCTGTAGGGAATATAGAAACGGCGCCACAACTACTGCAAGCGAGCTGTCCACGCGGGAAAAAGGAGGCGATACGCAACAGAAAATTAAAATTTACAAAATACAACAGCGGAAGATGCGTCAAAAGAAGGGAAATAAAAAATCCATAGCAGGTGAGAGTTTGTGAGGTACGACGATATATTCCGGTTACTGGCAATGGCAAGAATACTGAGGGTGAGGGGACAGTGGGAGGTATGGCTCAAAATCAAACAAAAACAGGGAGAATTACGTTATAAAGGACCTTATTTCGTTGGATTATACACGAGTTGCGCCACCACCCTGCTTACTGTTCCTCTTATGAGAAACAAAACATCATACGTATGGTCGGGGGTGATCAGGTAGGTGCTGTATACCAACGTCTGCATACAAGAAAAAGTATTCACATTTACCACGCGATATATGCTTGTACTGAGTTGATCGCGATGCTTTTTTTCTTTTTACCCCTAGAAGCACAAACGCACAAGCGGGAGGATTAAGGCGGGGATGAGGCAGAGCAACGAAAACACCTGTTTTTGGTCGTAAAGCGCATGTTACACATGTTATAAGCAAGAGAGGCAGTCACCGAACCTGTCGAATGCACGTGGACGGAGGATTGGGGATTGATTGTCGCAATAGAAATCACAGTGACCCGTATTCTTTTCTTGTGACTCGCTTGTTTTAAACACTTGGCCAAGTTTATGATGTGCATCCCAAATGCTAATTACGAAAATTTGTCGGTAGCTTAAGGTGAGCACAATACTTAAATAAACGGTTGAGAGCAAACTCGATGTTTGCACAAAATCAGCTGGAAAGTTATGTCCGAAGTGGTGTATGCATGACGATTGGCATAGCAAAACGAAGCAAAACAATTTACAGAAGAAAAAAAAAAAACGTCGGGGGACAGAATCTTCGTGAGGCATGTTTGGCAAATCTTAAAAATACTTTTTTGCTACGAAAGGAAAAGGTCTCTGAATGAGATTTTTGGATGGAGGTTTTCCGGAGGTAGCAAGCCGAATGGAACTAAAACACCACCGAATAATGTACGTATGAAGAATAATGATGATGATGCGACAAACATAGGATTGTAATAAGCCACTAGTGCAGAGACAAAATACTAATAACTATCGTGATTCATATTTTTTTTACAAACAGTTGCTACTCGCCTCTTACACGTACAAAAAGGCAAAATGGGGGGTACCACTTGATTAACAGAACGCAAAGTGCTGGGAAAAACTGCGTCAGTAACTAGTATGGTGTAAAGTAAAAATGACTAAGCACCACTCCACTACGAGAAACGGCAAGCTTTTCCTAAACCACTAAAATATAATCCAACGCTTGTACTGCAGGCGATTTGTACACGCGTACTAGTCCAACCACCGCTGGACCACTTTCAGGAACGGAAAACATAAATAAAACTCAAATCACACCGCTTCATATGGAAAGGTGGGGTATTCCCCCAAGTGCGGCATCCCCGGCTGTGGTGTGGCGATGGATATTGCTTGCCTGCTGGCTGTGCGCAAGCATCGTCATTTGCAAAGGGTAGGAGGTAGGCTGCGACATGGAGACTTGCTCATGCATCGCAGCTTCCAGGAGTCTTTCGGCTTCCGCTAGACGGTGTCGTTGCAGAGTGTCATCCAGATTCAGCTGGTTGCCTTGCACGAGCTCCAGGGGCTTCATGTCGGGCAGCATCGGCGATATTTCGTCGCAGCTCAGGTTCCCGAGCGGGGCGGTGCCACTGCTGCTCACCGATGACGTAGACGAACTGCGACTCGTGACCGGCTGGAATAAATCCGGACCGGCAGAACCCGCCAGCAACACACAGCCACTGTCCACAGCCGACCCGGAACTGGCATTCGACCCGACTTCAGACGAGTTCTTCGAATCCAAATACTGCGGGGAAATCGATTCGACCGGAGCCACGTCATCGTCGGTCATGTGACTTGCGCTCCTGCCGTCCCTGTGCAGGTCACGTGGGTCGTGATAGCGCACCACGTGGTTGTTTTGGTGCAGGACCGACTCGTCGCAAAGGAAGAGCTCCTTGTAGAGCGGCGGAAGACTGGCATCAATGTTGTGGAGTTCCTGGCGGGCTCGGAAGAAGTGTTTGGAATGGAGGTCTGACAACTTTCTCAGAGTGTTCATGTGGACCAGAAGCTAGCAAGACAAAACGTGTTCAAACTTTGAATTGTAACAAAGTCAACATAACGGCTTTTAACGCAGTGGTTGCCAACCGGGGAGGAATTTAATAAGTTAAGAGGAGGAATTCCTATTTTAAAGGTAGTAGGGTAATTAGGTAGATCAGTGGTCCTATACCTTATATTATTATTTTATATCACTTCTAGTCTAGTAGGGAGGAATGAAAATTTCCAAAATAATCAAATAAGGGAATAAATCAAAAAAGTTTGCAACGAGTGGTTTTACGTGAAAGACGTCAATGAACATTTTGTATGACAAAATGTTGGTCTGTACCTGACGAATGATGGAGGAATTGTCCATGTGAGTTTCGCGAAATCGGTTCTGCAGGGCTCCGAGTATAACGGACTGGAGGGCGTTCAATCTGGCTGGCTCCCGAAGCCCGCGACGATCTAAAAAATAAAAGTTTCCAGTAATCTACAATCAGAGACTACAGCTGATGTTGACATGCTAAAAGACGTTAGAAGTCAAAAATTCAGTCACCAAGTTGTAAGTGCTACTTAAGGCATTGTTGTTACCTCCAGTGATGAGCACAGCGCACGTGAAAAGAGCAATCTCGTCTTCGGTAAGTTTCAAATCGTTCATGTCGTGGGAAAGTTGAAATAGGCCAGACACCAGATCATCGCAGCCTGATTAAAATGTAACAACATGCATTGGTATAATATCCGACATTGACTGTGCAAAAATTTGTCTTGTTGCATATTTGCCTCAGCTTACCGAGTTTTCTAAAGGCGTCGATGGGTGTGTATTTGTCGTCAAAGAATACAGTCGAGTTGTTGCTGTTGAATGCCCGGGACATTCGGACCATCACTATCTCGAGACAACCTTAGCAAAAATTAAATTTAGTTGGTAACTTTGTCAGTCAAAATGCACATATTGTTTTACTCAGTGGTACTTTTTTTTCCTTCTTTACCATTCTATTCCAGACTTAATTTCCACAATGCATTAAAATCTAATTTATCTAGTTCTGTCATCATCACTACAAAAGTGCTATTTTCAGCTAACATGCACATCTAATTATCCACCTGGTATCCTTTCATTACACACATTTGGGTAATCACTCCTAGGTTAAAAGCAAAACTGGTTTCAGTACACCCTAAACTAAACTGGTTTAAAAATATTTAATCGTACATCTTTTGTTTGGAGGACCAACAGGAACGCATTCTGAACCAACCTGCTTTGAGGAGAATAATCTGATCGTGTTGGTCGAGAGTCATAAAGCCGTGAATGTGTTTGGCGAATTCGACAACATGTTGAATCGCCATAGTTAACTTGCCAGCACAAAAACTCCACATTGACTCCTGGCTCTACAACCAAAAAAACGGAATCGTTAGCAACAAGTTAACTGTAAATATACATGGATTAATTTAGCTTAATCGCGCGAGTTACCAACACGAAAAAACAGGCGTCAACGTTGGCTTAAACTTTTAATGCTACACACCACTTACCATGGAATTATAACGCAAGAGATCGTCGTTGGACGAAGTTTGTTGTAAGAAGGCCTGTAGCTCGGCGAGTGTGTATTGACAGGTCTTGTAATAAGCCTCACACACGTTGCGCACCAGATGGTCTGCAACCAAGATTGTGAACAATTATAATTTTTTGGTTTGTGCGACCACAAAGCGCTTTGTTGAGCAGCTGAAAGCCACAAAAATCGAGGCCCAACGAAGTCAATGAGGCAGTTTTGCTTTTCTGTCGCCTTCTTGAACAAAGCCACATACCACCAATGTTTTAAATCCGTTAAATTAATAAAATTTCCCGCAATCATTTAAAGCCACTCGGCTTGTTACAAAACAACTTAAAAAGTTGGTCCGCTTGCTCAAGTGTTTTATTTACAAGAATCTAACCGCATGTTTATCAGATGTTCCACACCAGAGTTACAAATGTCAGACATGCTTTGTATGTGCACAATTCGCGGCTATAAATAGTCTTAATAGTAAGATACAAGCACTGGTTCGTACCTTTCTATTAATGCATGCTATGACTATTTGCTATGTTCTCGATTGGCATGGAATGGATGAAAAACAGGATAAGAACGAGTTCATAAATTGCGGTAACTGTGAATTCCTTGACAGTACTCACCCATTGTTGGATAGGGAAAATCTTCCATGACTGCTGGAGGTTGGGGGAAAGGTTTGTTCGTTTCGTTGTTGTCGGGGTATTTGTTGTTGGTAGGGGACGGCGTAAGGCTTGAACCACGTGACTCCAAACCGGGTTCGGTTTTGACTGTGATCTCCGACGTGGGCGTGGACTGAGCGGAGGGCGGCGAGTTGTTGTACGGCGAGATGACGTCACCGTTGCTGACGTCAGAGCCGGCGTAGTATGAGGAAGGATTGGGGATGACGTGCGAACTGGTAAAATTTCAAGCGTTACAAAAGATAGAAAACAATTGTGTTTTTTATCGAAAGTCAGTTGCAAAAAAATAATGTGCAATAGTGCAATACCCAACAGTACAAGACAAGTCTCGACATAAGCAACAATTCTACACAAAACCATCGTTAAGCAAACCGAATAACATCAAGCAGTTTTATAACGATCATAAAACAATAGGCTGCCATTTCGTAACCAGTGATAGATAACGAACTTAGCCTGTTTACAGCAAACAGGCCGTGATATTTCGTTGCTACATACCTGTGCGTTGTCGGTATGTTGTTGTTTGTGTTATAGACCTCAGGCTCTTGAGATTGGCTTGCACGAATTTGCTGCTGCTTCAGCACTTCGAGGTACAAACGATCTCGTTGTTTCTTCGACATTCGCCCAAACTTGACGGCTGCAAGTTGTAGGCAAATTGTAAAACACGGAAAGTCACACATACCCAGTTGCAAATCCGTTAAACCGCCACGCAACTCTTGTTAAAGTGTTGAATAAAAAGGTTGTTTGCCACCAATTTGGATGCAATGAACACTAGCAGTGCAAATAGACATTCGCACAAGCGCCGTAACGTGTGCAAAAGGGGTAAAGTCTAAAGTTATGTAACTGTGAAATTTCGTGCATGTTACGCCGAATTGCTCGAAGTCTGTCATTTAACTATTCGCAAAAGTTGTGTCTACAAAATGACCCAGGCCTTGTGCGCGCGCTACCATCAGCAGCGTTCGCGAAATTTAACAAGTAACAAACTGCGCGAGTGCGCAGGATGTCCAGGCCCTGGCTCGCATTATGACGTCACAAGCAGACTTGTCTCGCTCGCGAAATGTGTAAACAAGGGAAGGGATGGTCGGGCGGCAGCGGCGAGCGGGTTTACAAGCATCGTGAAAGCCCGTAGCAAGGTTCACAGTAAAGTCAAGTGACAGCGCGGATAAGCAAACAGAATCGCCACTCGTCGATTTAACGGTAGTTGGCGTCACGACCTATTTCTTTGGCACAGAGCAAACTTAATCAGGCGATACACACAGGTAACTCAATCCTAGCGCTGTTTTAATCCCAAAAACCCACGAACGAATTGCGCTGTAGTGTTTGTGCATTGCGGCTATCGCATTGGCAATCAACGCCACAAAAAACGGCAAACACAGACTTCCCTCCTTCTACATGGCTTTGTCTGGTAGTACAGCGAAGGGATATATCTCTATTTTTATGACCCAAAGACATTTTGTGCTCTGCTAACTGTTGTTCTTACCATCTTTTGACATTCCAGCCCGAAGACACTTCTGCAGCCGGCAATGCTGACATCTATTTCTGTTGGTGCGGTCAATGATGCAGTTTCCGTGTCGGGGGCAAGTATAGGCATAGTTGTTTTGCTGGCTACGGCGAAAGAAGCCCTAAAAAAGTATTAATCGGTAAACAAACAAAACTTTTTGCATGGAACGCACAATTAAACAGGCGGTGCATATATACACGTGTATATACTTGATGTTAGTAATGCGCGGTTAAATGTGGGAAGCAATGCGTAGTTAGCTTTCTGGGACGAACCTAGTCATAAACGCATGTTGCATGATGACTGGCCAACGAGAATACAACTTCAAATTTGGGACAGGCTTCCGGAAAAAATGAACAACTTCTGTATGAGCGGTTACATATGATTCATTAACAGCGCAACGCGTCGTTACCGTGTAAAACGATGGGACAGTATTCGCATAGCAATGAACCAGAAACAAAAACGCTTGGTGTCTTTTCGTGTTTTGCCTTTTAGCAAGGTGCGAGAAATGCTGGTACTGCCCTGTAGTTTCAAATATCTTGGCATAATTCTTCATCAAAAATTTCCAATCCTATTCTATTTATCCCTGCAATATTCGAGGGGATGCATGGCATGTTAAAACAAAGTTGAAGATAAATTTGTGCATTCATTGCTGTTGAGTACAATACGTGCTCATGGTTTTCAACGTTTTACAAAAAAGTAAAATTATAACCCAAAATAAGCGAGGAATTTTCGCCCTAGCTCCGACTGCTTTTCCGTACGTGCCTAATATCATGTTTTGGTTTACCATCGGTAATTAAACACCCCAGAATTTTCGCTTAGTGGGTAATTGATTTATGCCGATTGAAAACCCACAAATCTGCGACAAACGGCGCGATGTTACTTCAGATTCCCATCTGCTGGCAAAATCGCCTGGCAACAAATTAAACGGTGGGAATTGCCTAACGTAGCGGGACATTGCGCTTCAGGTCGGTGTGAAGGCAAGACAGAAGGCATCACGGCTGCGAGGAGTCGTTTCCACGCTGCGATGTTAGCGCTGAGGGCGGACGCAGTAACGAGACGTATCAACACAACAATGATCTCCAGCGTGGAGGACGAAAGGGAGACGATAGCGGAGTGGCCAGGATTAGTGCGATGCGACAGCGTGGGCATAGCGGACAGCTGACAATGAACAAGGGATACTTTAACGCAGACAATCCACCCCCGGTAACCGGCAAAATTACACAAGAGCTGAATCTAGGTTAGTGGGTCGTCGCTTGGCAGATTGCGATGGACCCAGCAAAGGTTTTGGCCCGATGTTTGAAAACCTGTCAGTGATTTTGATAACAAACTTGGAGCTGTTTACTGAAAACTTCAAAGCCTTACAAAAACAGGTTTCAAAGCAAAATATCACAGCTCACACATTACATATGCTCCTCGATATCGCCTAATGTGAAATATATCTTCAAAAACGAAACAGGAAAATATTACCTTGCACCCTTCGCACGTTATGACTCCGTAATGAATTCCGGACGACTTGTCTCCACATACTTTGCAGGGGATAATTTCGATTTGGGCTGTAGAAAAAAACACACTTGTTTAACGGACAATTGATAACAGTATAATTTATCTAGGTTTATATTTTAAACAACGTAACAAGCAAACGGAAAAGGGAAATCGCATGACCAATTACGTAATTCGAAAGAAAATTGGTCTTCTTAAATTTGCGTTTCCTACAAAAGCGACGTCATCAAATTTCACGTGAACACAAACGTCGGCTGGGGGTTTTTGAACTTAATCATCAAATAGTGTTTGTTGTTAAGCTTTTTGTTGGCCAAAAATTAAGCAAACAAAAAGGTAGGTGTAGTGTGTCACAAATTTACATTGTTTTGTGTTTTTTTGGTACGATCCCTAATACGACCAGTTACATTTTCGGCAGTAATCGGAGACAAGATTCAAGCTAAAAATGTTTTCGCCGGTGCGGCCTGCTGAAAATGTTCACACGTTGTTCAAAAAAGCGCAAACAGCCCGACAAAACATACAAGAGATCCAAACTACTCCGACATCGTTTGAACCGGTGAGTCCCAACGCTTTCCGCTTATTTGGACCCGCCTGACCCCATAGAGAGCAACCAGCAATTTACGACAACACCCACGGTAAGTGACGATGGCTCCAAACCCATCGCTAAACGGGAACAGAGTTCTGTCGGTTTAAAGCCGTTCGATTTTTCTTACCACGTGCCGGAACGTTTCTATACGAATCCCTCCACCTCAACTCCTCATAACTGGGCCGGGTTGGGCCAACTTGGCTGCTCTCAATCCAGCCGTTTTCATTCTGTGAGTCAACGCCACTTGCGTGGTTGCCGTAACCCTGAAAGTTCACTAAGTTTTCGGCGTAGGTGCGACCGTTTAAACCGACTTGAAGATTTTCTGTCGGCTCGTGCTCGCTCAAGGGTACGAACGACCCGTGCTGAAGGTGGGCGTGCTCCTGGTGAGCGTACGACAAGGCTTGGTAAGAAGCTGTCGTGGCGGTCATGTGCTCTGCCGCCTGTATTTGCTGCTGATGGAGATTCGCGTAATTTGGTGATATCATATCGATGGGTGAGCGGTGCTGGGTTAGCACTGGGGCAAACGAACCGTCGGCGTAGTCACGACATCTGAGAAGGTCACCGTGGCGCGAAGTCGCCATTCCACGGTCGGAAAACTCAACGTTGTTCATCTGCATTTGCCGCAACTCGAAAGCATAGCAGATTGGGAAACCGCAAGTAGAAGTGTACAGTAAAAGATGCGGTATTTATGTAAAGAAGAATCTGTTTCCACTTTTGTGTAATATCTCAGACCTAATTTGCTACAACACAACAAATTTGAACACATGAATAGGTTTTCCGAAAAATAAACATTTATAACGAGCTAAAAACCAAACACCTTGAAGATGGTAAAATTCGAAAACTCTTGGAAAACTGCCATAAACCTTCATACGTTTCTTTCAATGCTGCGAATTTCTCTAATCAACTCGGGGCCTGCCTTGTAGATAACGGTAGAGCAACTAACGTGGAATCATTGTGGTCACTCGCGCCCTCGAACAAAGACGGTGTGTGCGAAGGGATGAAAATTAGCGTCTGCATTCGGCATTTATCTACTAATTGGCTACGTCCGATCGCAACCTGTGCAACGCGCCAAGAGCAAACAAAAACCCTGAAACCGAGTCGTGTCAGAAGGATGGAACAACACCGACATCCCTCTCAACCAAAAAAATTTACAAACCGCTCAAATGTTATTCGGTATTTCCTGCTGGGAAAAGTCGATGTTTTCGAATTCTGAATCAAAACGAACTAATTTGAAAACAACGTTAACGGTGTAACTTCATATTAACCAGCCACCTGATAAGTTGCGTACACTTTTAGATGTTTTATTGTTTGGCTGAAAATTTTAATGTGAATTGGTAAAAAAATCGTTATTAAAGAATAAAAATCAAGGATAAAAATGATGCAGTGTGGATTTGTCGCAAAAGGCAACTATGCACGTCCAAATCCACTGCGGAATTGCAGTCCTATCTCAAGGCAGATAATGTACGGAAATATCCAAGCTGTCAGGTGGCCATTTCCTGTCTTCATGTAATCCTTATGCAATACGGGCTGACCAACAAACGATTAAAACAAAACACGGAAATTGCAGATTTAACATCTACCAATCCATTGATGGTTTATCTGATCTGCTCAATCCTGAACCACACGAAGCTCCTCCACCTCTACTCTGACACGCAATCTCTTCTTTAACCTTATTCGGAACTGATGTCAAACTTACTTGGGCATTAAAGCCGCAACTGTTCCTTTCGGCTAACTACGTGCATATTTGGCGCACGTGAGATACAACTTCGGCTCTTGCTCACGAATTAGTCACCGGAACACGAAATTGGGACTGCGCTGTCGTTTGGGCAAAGGTAAGCTTGGTGTATCATCGATGTCCATTGCGTAGCAACTATAAGTGGGTCAGAGAAGACCAAACCAACTTAAAGTAAAAAGGGAAAAACAGCTGCACGTCCGAAAACAGCCAAAGAACACCCGCGTGTGGACAGTGCGTTTCGGCCACCCTTTGCCCATTCACATGGGCCTTTCTCTTTTCTTTTGTTTGCTTCCTTTCTCAAAACCGCCGCTTGAATACGCACGTGGAGCGTTGTGTGAAGGCGAAGTGGCGAATATGGCGCTGGGCCGAGCACACCTCTGCTGTCATCTCACCAACGCGCGTTCATTATCGCCCAAGTGATGTCTGCTATCCAACGGCGATGCCGGTGTGAGTATGTGAATGGCGTTGTTTGACTGTTTCAAATGCAACATTACAAACTAGTATGGGTCTTTGTTTTGCCTGTTTGGTCAGTGTGCACACCCCGGTGCTTGTTAGGTGTATTTAGATATCGTCCAAAATTACACTAGTTTTGTTCTGTATTGAACCTTCGGTTTTTGTGACCATCTCACGGCGCCTGAAAAAAATTCTTATTCTCTCCGTTGGGGCGCTTTCGTGTGTTATGACTTCGGTAGAAGCAACAATTTTTACATTTTTGAACTATGGGCCGACGAAAAGGCAGACGAATTGCGTACGCTCGTTTACACGACGTTTTTGGTGAAATAATATCGGTTCCAATTACCCCAAATAAACGGCAAATTTGGATTCGAATCTGCTCGGATTTGAATCCTTAGGATTCGATATTCTACTTTGAACATCCCTAATGGTAAGTAATAGTTTTACATCAACATTAAATCTGTTAGCATCCTTTTGCTGCTAGCTTGTAATTGTGTTGAGCTTAGTGTAAGTTTTGAAGCCTGTTGTTTGATTTGTTTGTTTGTTTTTTGTTTATTTTCAGTGAATTTTTTTGAACTTTTTTGTAATACCTTTCAAAATTGCCCTGCCCGACACAATAAACACTACATGAGGGTCATTAGAAAACTGCATAGAAGTTAAGAGAGTATTTTGAAACATCAGAAATATAACATATATGCCTAAATTTTTGTGTGTGTTCTATAAATCAATGTATGTAATTACAAAATCAGATTCTACTTTGAAAGATAGTAACCTCAAGATAAGGATACATAATAATGTACAATACTGATAAGGTAAAAAGTTTTTCCTTTCATGTATCGCCCTTTAGAAATTACTGTCATGTAGACAAATATTCATATATGTGCATGTCTATGTATGTAAGCAACATAAAGTAGTGTCACAAATAACAAAGGTTTACCAAATATAATAAAGTTACACACCTTTTGCAGTCTTCATTTCTTACAAGGGATCGAATCCGGCTTTCTCACAAGCATCTGACAAAACCAAGACCCTGAACAAGGTAAAAAAATTATCTCTCATCCACAATCCCAGTTCAGTTTGTGGTTACCAGCGACACAAATGGACACTGGCTTCTTTCATGCCAACGTAGTCTTTTGTTTTACTTCTTGAAGACAGGCAATAAAGGTTTGCTAACAGGGTGCATGTATAGCATGGCTAAGTATTTTCCTGAAATCAATGAATAGCTTTAATGGCTCTAAGAGGCGTCGGTAGCCATTTACAGTATTTCAACAAGCCAATTGTCTACAACGAACAGGAAAGGGCATTGTGTGTATTATCCACACCAACAACAGATAAAAACATCATATTCATGCAAATCAGAAAACCCCTAAGGTATATTAAGATTTTTTTTCAGTATTTTTTGTTGTTTTGGGGGATTTCGTAAGTTACATAGGCAAAGCTAACAATCTGGTAAACATGACATGATCTGCCATTCCATGTTATACAATTAACGTAGAATCGATTTTTCAAACAATGTAGGGATTTAAAAATCAGCTTATGGACAAACCACCTCTAGCAAAAACTTTGGATTATTTAACATTATAACTCACACAAGGGGTTCCAATGTATATGCTCCAAGTATATTACACCCAATAGAAATTTGTGTTTACATGTGTTGTACAAACAGCACTATTTTGCATTAGCTTTGTTTTTTGCAAACAGGACTCATTGGTTACCACAAGTGGTGGGTAGTCGTACCAAGTCTTCACAGGTAAATTATGAGTGAAAGTCAAGTCTCAAACCAAGAAAATGAAATATTTAACAATAATCACTTTTAATTAGAAACTTTAGGGATTTGTTTGACATTATTTTGCATGGACCAAATGAAACTATGTAATTGGTCTGGCACAGCTATAGTACTTAATACTGGGTTAAAGAGTAAAAATTACATATCATTCCAACCAACCACCTGTGAATTTGACTAATTTGCATCTTGTTTTATAGGTCAGAGTTTTTTGGAAAGTTAGAAGGGAACCTGCTTTGCCTGTGGGGTGAAACATAATAGAAAAAACAAACTAAGGACAAAACTACAACCTCACAATTACAAATTCTGACACAAAAACATTTGATTGAAAAGGTTTGGCAGGCTGGGGTAAGCACTATGTGGGTTAGACTATGAGGGGTAGACAAATTGCATGAAACCTGATATATCACTTGCATAAGTTTTATTAAACCAACAACACAAGAAGCATTCATCAATTATTCCAAAAACGTTTTTTACTGGAAAAACCTTGCTTAAATAAAGTCTATTAGGGAAGTGAAAAGAACAAAAAACTGAATGAAACAACGTTTCCTCTTCAGTTTAAATAGTTCATATTAATTTGCAGCGGTACTCATCTTTAACAGTCAAATGTTGAGTTTTTTAAAAATACAATCATTATTCTTTTCATTGGAATCATGATTTTGTGTGAAAATCGACAACAGAATGAAGTAGCTCGAAACTAATTTTGTGCAACCACACACAGTTTAACTGGAAGTTTCCAAAAACGATAGTTAACACCAGTGATTGTCCTATTTTAGGCGGGGAGGGGGGTGTACCAAGCCAACCCAATCTATTGCCAGTAAAGTTTCGAACATATTGAACATGCCCACCAAAAAACAGTCCTTAAACATGAAACTATATACAACATGGGGATTTCCCTTCTCATCACAGACACATTAAAAACTGATAAACTCTCAACATACATGCCTCCTACTTATGGTTTTCATTTCTAGCCACAGTCAAACAAGTGACATGGTCAATGGTTGGCAAGTTAGACATGTCTGTCCTATCAACAAATTGTGCATACAATCCTATCATTTGTGGAGTTCATAAAAGTAAAAAAAAATGTTGTACTTTTTGGGTGAAAGTGAGGGTAATTACTGGGGCTATGGGGTCAAATGATACAGGTGGAAATCTCTATAACCATATCTACCACTTGTTATTTGAGTTGGTCAAACATTTTATAAATGACCATGATCCACTAAACAAGCCTTTCGTAAGATAAATTGTCTGCTTTTTTGCAAAAAAAGGTAAAACAACATTGCTGTGTTTGGTTAGCCTTCAATGCACAAAAGACAAGAAGTTCTCAGATATTTAGTCTCCTAGCCCCATGTTTAATGTTTTATAAAGTCATAGGCAAATAGCAATTTAAGCTACATTGCAATAATACTTTTCTTTCTAGTAATAATAGCAAGTAGGCAGTCTGAAAAGTTGTTTGGGTTTTATGGTACTTTCCAAGCTACAATTAGACAAATAACCAATTTGTACATTTTCTGCCACATCAAAAAGCTTCAGGCAAACTAAAACAACAGCATGATACACCAATCCTTTATTGGGATTTTTTTAAACAAAAACTTTTTTCAATTTAAAAACAACAGTGGAAACTGTGCTTAAAATGAAGCTAAATAGTCTTAAAGATGCACTTTACATTTTTCAGTATTTTTATTTAACATCGAAATCTTTTGTGAATCCTACACTATAAAACCACACAAAATATACAACAAAATATAATGCAGTGAAACATCAATTGCCACCAAGTAAAAACTTCTGAAAACAAAATTTTTGAAATTCAACATAATGAAATTCTCAAGTCTTATTTAAAGGCCCAATAGTAATTCATGAACAGTGTTCTTTTTTAGGTGTGGATGTTATAATTTTGGGTGGTTACATAAAGTCCTAGTTTTAATAACAAGTAAACATTTTAAAGCACAAAAAGTATTTTTTTAATAGCAAACAAAGAAGTAGTATCATACTTACCAATATTTATTTGCTGCTTCAAAAATTAGAATGGGAGCCTGGTGTCATAACCAATCTTTTATTATTTGAGAAACACAATTGTATTGTTTATATTTCGCCCATTCATTTTTACTTCAGCAATTTTCTGTTAATGCATTTGTGTTAAATGATTTGTTTGCATGCATAAACGTGAAAATAAATCAATGAAGAGTTTGACACCTAGCAACATAACGAGCATTCTTAAGCGCAAATTTCTGGTTTATACAAAAATTGGGTAACAAAACAACATCAATTGCCCCAGTCCAACAAAGGTTTTTCAACAAAACCAATTGCAACTCCACCGCGCGCGTGCAAAAGTGCAGCAAAATGCCTTTCCCCTCGCCGCTAAAAGGTCTGCGTGACTCCTGATGATACGTAAAAGTCCTCAAGGCCTAAGAGCATGAGAAGTTGAGAACTCCAATGCGTTTTCGTGAGGTAAGGTTAGATTTTATCGTAGTCTCCGAAAACAATATCGAACCAGTAGTCTCTGATCGTACGGCAGGCTATCTACATCCAGGATCCAGACTTCCTTCTGATGTTCAGTTTTTTGTACTGAGCCACAGTAGTCGTCAACAAGTTTTTTTAATATTGGTTCCCTTGGTCCCAGAAATTAGTTGTTAACATTGGGGCCATTTAAATGTGTAACAAATGGGGGTCAAAAGCGATCCGAAAACAGAAGTAGCTCATAAAGTCCCAAAATACCGTTCGAAGTCTGAAGTTGTGGGCAAATATGATTTCCGTTTTTGGCGTCTTTAAAGAGAAGCATTCCCCCTGCTTTCGCATCTTGTAACTCCGATCTGTTTGTTTCAGATGAATAGATAGAGGATTTAGCCAGTCCAGAGACTGCGCACGCACTTAAAAAGATGTGGTAGAATTTTCCCCAACCAAAACGGGGGTTTGTCAGCGATAGTATGTTAGAGTTTGGTTTGGTTATCGCGACTACGTATGCCTATTAAAGGATACCGATTATTCGCATTTTTTCTGAATTAATTGGTGATGAAATAACTCTTTTAAGTTTTCTAAACTTAACTTACAAAGCTGGCGGTGTGGTGAGCCACCAGTTATTGCAAGGTTGAGAGTTCTAATCCCGTTTCGACAGCTTTAGATAAAATTATTCCTATGGTTTTGCAATCAGTAGGCAGTTATTTTGAGCATAACAAGCGATTTACCCTGTCAAAGGCATAATAGCGCGGCATCAATCACAAACAACAAAATACTGAAAAAACTACTAATGAAATGCTATTGCTTGTTGACGATTAAACGATGCGGGCAGGGGTATAACACGGCTGACCAAGTATTTTAAACGGGACTGAGATTATAGGGAAAAATCTGTTCTGCGGCGGTTGCCAGCGGTCGTCCACCTATTAGTTTATCACAAAAAATGGTTAGGTTATTTAAAAATTTATGCTCAAGGACATTCAGTTTTTACTGAGCGCACTCAGCCTCAGTTGGATAAATGTACCCTGAACGTGACTAGCAGCGCCGATATTAAGCTTTGTAATGTCCCCTTAAAACCCACGAAATACACAACAAATAACGGAGACCGATTTTAATTATTGCCCACGGCAAATTTGTTTTAATACTGAAGAATTAATAAACTTGCTTTTTTTGCAACAACGAAAAGGTATGAGCAAGCCTGTATGGTCATTGATCAAATTTAGATCAAAAAAATATAGGCTAAAAAATATGAACTTACAAGGTAATAAATGTTGACTTAACACACCATGTATCTGATTGGTAATTACAATTTTTATGCGTTATTTTTCGCATACGATGTCTGTAGCTGTAGGTTGGCCAACAAATTTTGTAAACCAGTTTCGTTCGGGTCTCGTGATTGTGACGTCATTATCGCAACAATGTGATCAAGCGCGAAACAAGACAAGCAGATTGAGTTTGAGACAAAAGATGAGGAACCGTACAGCAATTATTTAGTGCACTTGTAAGCTATGTGGATGGACTTGGGTTATAGCTTACTGACAGCTCAAAACTTTGCCTTAAAATGTAAAGCATTTTAGTGTAATAGTAATTTTATGTAACAAACCTTCTTAGGAAAGTTTTAGGCCGCTAGGTGTTTTGCGATTACATGCCATACATCAAAACTCTGTCGATGAATAAGAATGTCTACATCGCAGCAACAGGCCCCACCACCTCCTTACCAAGCAAGTCAAGGATACTATCAACAAGGTAAAGTACACCATCAGCTGTTTTGCTGATAAGTGTCATTGCCAACCCCCAGGATGACTGTTTTACTGCGGTTTGAGTTGAGTTTATTTCACTTGGTGAAAGAAATCATTGGGACACAATTGCACTCAAATAATCACCAAGTCGGAAATAGCTGCGCAACGTAAAAAACGTTATTTAGTTCATGGAATAGACCAATGTTGTGCAAGCCAATTTCTCTACTACCCAAAGGACAAACACTGCATCTGATACATATAATGTGACATTTAAAGTTGTTTATTCTACAGGTAACAACCAGCAGCAATATCCAAACTACAATCAATCATATCAAAGTATGTATAGTTAAAGTTGCTTTGTGCAGTGCATGTGTACAATTGTTAAACCTATGTTCAGTTTGTCTTGTTTACCCACATTTACATTCATGAAAACTCGGGAACGTCAAGTTAAGTAAAAATGAGAAAGGGTTTAATTCATTTAGTTATTATTTTAGACAGAAATTTTACAAAAAATATCTCTTTGTTTGTTTCTGTAGCTGATTACACTTTCACACATGTTCTGCTATAAATATCCTTTATGTCCTATATTGAGATTAAAAGTAGCAACTTTTGTACACATATATACAACTAAGCTCAACCTGTTTACACTAAACATAACAAAAGTCAGGCCAAAAAGGAATACTTTGCTGACACCATGTGTATTAACAAAAAGTAATTCTGGATAACCAACCAGCAGAGTACTCAAAAAAAAATAAATTGGTAAAAAAAGCTTGTTTGGAAAGAATTGGTTTTTTTTCGGTAATCTTTCTTTTGGGCCAACTATTGTACTTCCTGTTGCATGAAATACAAAAAAATAAATTTGTTTTATCAGGTGACAAACAGCCATTGCTTGCTGGCTATGGAACCAATACCTACACACAGGGAACAACAACTGTAATACAACAAACAACAGCCCCAATTGTTGTGGTTGGTGGATGTCCAGCTTGCAGGTAACTGGTTCAAAAATTAGACAACTTCGCTGACTGTACAAAATTATCAAATATTTTATTTAAAGAGTTGGAGTCCTGGAAGATGACTACACCTGTTTGGGTGTTTGCTGTGCTGTCTTATTTTTCCCAATTGGCATTCTCTGCTGCTTAGCTATGAAACAAAGAAGATGTCCTAATTGTGGTGCAATATTTGGTTGAATTATTTGTTGTATCTTATTTTTAAAATATGTCATTGATTTTGTTAGTTTCCTAACTGTGAATGATGTTTACCAATCCCAAGCAATTGCAGTTGCTAAAATTTCTTAAAATTGGTAAGTCGCAATGTCAAATAATATTAATCAAAACACTGGAAGAGCAGAACTTTCTGTTCTGGTTAAAGGACTCTGTACAAACTAATTTTTTGTTTATTTATTAACAGTGTACTTTTTTCAATCAAATATAATTGCCTTTTGTTACCTAACAAGTTGTACTGTTAATCAATTGTTGGGTTTGGAATGTCCTTTTGAATAATTGCTACATGTGGCATTACACAGAAAGTTATTTGTGCTCACCAGTGGTAAAATTCTTAGTTCTAACAAGATATTTTAAAATCCACTAATGGGCGTGACAGTATTAAAAATAAACCTTGTTACACGATTTTGTGACAAAACTGTTTTTTCAAAGAAGGGTAAACCAAAACTTAACCTATGCATTCAATCCTCCAAACTGGACAAAAATATTCGTTTTTGTCTGTATGTTTTTCATTGCAAGTGATACATGCCAAATCCAATGATTATCGCGTTAAAACGCTTTACCCAGCTCAATTGGTGAACAATAACTTACAAATTTAAAAAGTAGACTCCGGAAGACTTTGTTGGGTCATGGTCAAGTTTTAACTGCATGGAATCAGTCGTTGCAGTTAACAATTGGTTGACAAAGTTTTTTCCTCAGAAAAATGACTTTAAGAGGCAGTTTAAACATTGTTTAACCACACGTTCTAATGTGTGCCGGTGCGAAGATGCAAGTTGAATCTACTGTGTAAAATAAAGTCGGATCCTAGATGCGAATATACGTTATGGCCGGTGCCCTCAAGTGTAAAATACATCGTAAATGCCACAATTCAATCAAGGATCATGTCCAACCCAATGGAAATCGATATGTTGGCCAAAGTTTAAAGATGACCCCGCGAAATTGCCAGAAGAACGGCGTCAAAGGTTTACTCTTAAAAACTTCATCTGATTATTTGCCACCATCAAAAATATACGCACATGTCTTGGAAGAAAATAAAAATCACAAGCTTTGTTTTGTGTTCGATGCCTGTTTTTGTGTTCTTACACATAAGTTATTTAAAACACACCCATAAAAGTTTCCTGCTTTTTTCCATGCATATGCACATACAAAATTGTACATTCAGGTAGGCAATACTTCTGAATCTCTTAAGTTTTACATCAAGTTAGGTTACTTAATTGGACCCTCCAAAATTTTAGCAATGCCAAATATTTCCAAGAGTCTGACATAATGCATAACTTTTCCAAGCGTAACCTATCTATTTTTTGTTTGCTTTTGTACCATATTTTTCCTGGTTGTCAGACTCAATGTCTATAGCACTACGGTGTTTTTTTCACAGCATAAGTCTGCGAAATAATACCTATTTGTTTTAGTTTTCTGGATTCCCGCTTTTTACTTGACACCGCCTGTTTTACGAAGCGCCACCTTTTACCCAGCACCGTCCGTAAACTTTGGTCATACCGAGCATTTGCTCTACCGTAGCCCCGCCTTTTACTTAACACGGCTTGTAAAGTTTATCTAGTACTCCTTTTCTGTCGCACGGTATATGTTCTCTTCTGAAGCCTCGCTTCTCATTTGGCACGGCCGGCCTATAGCTTTCACCCAGTGCCACTTTTATTCGTACTTTTCACCGAATGCAATATCTTCCGTAGCCTAGCCTCCTTTTCAGCATAGCATCTACCGGTGGTTTCCACTTCCCAGCCTGTGGTAGATAAGAAACCTTTTTGACAGCTTTTGTTGCACTTGGCTGTTTACAAATTACTGCATGCATTTGCGTGTACTTATACAAAAGATTTTCTTAACAATTTTGTCTAATTAGATCAGTATAAGTCAAGCTAAAAGTGTTGGTAGAGGATGACAATGACATAACGCCCCTGTCCCTCTGCTGTTTTTCCCGCCTTTTTAGGAATGTCCTACCGGTCCTACCACTAAATATAAATCTACAAATCGCTAGCGCCGCAAGTGGAAGTTGTTGCAAACATTGCTGTTGTATTTATCGTCAGTAAGGCAGACAAGGCACAAGGCAGGCAGTTAAATTTCAATGTAAGTTTTAGTTTTTCTGTCCTTTGATAATGTTGTTTATTTTTTTGTTTCTCAATCTTTGGGCAATTGTGTCAATATGGATTTTTCGAACAAACCAAGTTTTTTTTAGATTTTTATTAAATCACTTGTTTATATTTAACTTTAATATTTTTTTTACTATAACAAGACAAGTTAATGTTGCAGGGTTTAAAACCAAAATGTAGTTACTGTTTGGCTACAGTTTGAATATTGATGTTTCTGTATGTGAGTGTTTGTTTCTGACATCAATATGTCCAGGGATGAAAATGGAACAAGTGTCAGTAACAACACAGAGACATATTTGTCATTTTTAATCACTGGTAAGTGTTAAATGGTGTTGTTGCTGTTATTACAAAATCTACCCCCTGATTCGTTTTAGGTATCTCTGGATATAACTTGAAAAGAGGAGTATTTTTTAACCCTGACCCTTACGTAAAAGTCAGGGTGATACCAGGGGCAAACTGTAAGAAATGTGCACACCATAAACAACTTTTACACACAAAACAAGTGGAAGACACAACTAACCCCACCTGGAAAGAACAGGTGCGACAAAGTTCTATTTATTATTTGGAATAACAACATTAGTTTATGAGCTGCAGACCATGCACACTCTTTCGATATGTAAAGTCTCATCAGTGCAGCTGGTGACAAGACATTGGCCATTTAGGCTAGTGTAGCCAGATTACGGCACTCCAGTTTGTTGAGAGTAACAGGCCTGAAAACCCATACCTCATGTCATCTGTTCAATGCCACAACTGGGCATAAACTACAAAAAACTGGATTCACAATGGCCATGCAACTGCTCGGAACCAAAGAGGTGTCGACTCTGTGTCACTACATCAATAGAAAACCAAAATTTATTTAGCTTTTGGTTTTTGTGATGATTTATAGAAGGTTATGCAACATAACACTTGGCATTAAACTATTTTTTATGTTTTTGTTTAGTTTTATGTTCAAGTTCTGCGAACTGATGTCATAGAATTTGAAGTTCGAGACAGATTTGATCGTGGTCATCCAACTTTTCGAAGGTTTTTAGGCAAACTTCATGTGCCTGTCACTGAAATATTGGAAAGATTAAATTGCAGGTTTATACACAATACTTTCAAATATAAGTGCACATGTGTAAATGCAGGCACTTTTTAAAAAAATGGGTATCATCTAAAATTGTGAAACGCATTTATAAGAGACATTAATTAAACTGGTGTCAGTTGCATGGTGATATTGCAAAGGTAATTAGGTCCATCGGAAAAAAATTAGAATGGGTTGTACTATGTTCGTGGCATGGTAAGCAAAACATTGGCCTAATTCAGTGGTGCTTAACCTAGTGGTCGTAATTACCCGCATGTGGATAATGACAGGGTAGCAGGTGGGCAATCAGCTGAACATGTGAGCTGAAAATAGCACTAGATTGAGTATGTCAGGACTAGTAAAATATACAAATTAGATTTTGGTAAACTGTGGGAAATGGAAAGTTGGTCTGAACAGAAATGGTCAATAAGGAAAGAAAGGTTAGTACTACTAGTCGAATTGCATGTGGGTCAGTGGGACCCAAACAATGTAAAGTCTAGTAAAAGCGGTAAAGTCTAGTATGCACACCTAGTCACAAGCTTCGCCAAAGAATTTTGACAGTTTTTTGGTTCAACGAAATATGATTGTATTTTCAAATATTTTGCTGGTACCAGTGGTTCAGAGGGGACCAAACATACAAAAGCTGACTGTAAATTTTTTAAGCAATTAAACGTATCTTATCTTTGTGTCCAGTAACTTTAACAGGTTATAATGTTATGAATATTTTTTGTGCAAAGGGAACAAAGGTACACTGGTCCCCTGACTAAGAAAAGTGCACTGGATCAGCCATCTGGTGGTTTGTCATTTGTTGTGGCTGATGGTGAGTTGTGTTTTTATGCACCTTTTATTTTTCCAAATTTTACCAGACTAAGTTACCACTGCAAAAACATGGTAAAAAAAGTTCTGTCTCAAGACTTACACTGGGGTCAACATAAGAATTGATAAGATTTATGCAAACCAAATTTTTTTCCAGTTCTAAACATCCTAATACTTCCTGAAAATTGTTTTGTACCAAAGTGAAGTAGCATTTTTGCCCTATGGTGTGTGCAATGCAATAAAAAAGAATAAAAAATGTAAAGATAATAGTTATTAATTTGTGTATGTTATAAAAGAAACATGGTCAAATGCTTGTACTACTATTGTCTGGTGTACAAATTTTCTTTACCCTGCATAATAATACCTTTATAAAAGTGCATGTGTTTGTTAAGTTTACCATTTTACCAAAAAAATGTCATTTAAACCGATATTTATGTCATTAAGGTTTATTGACTGCTTCCAAAATAATGGCTAAGTTTGTGTGACTTTTAGGTTTTTTTAGCATTTTACCATGTTTTTCCAAACAATGAGGTATATATTGTATATGGTACTGTGAAAAAATGTGAGCTGTTGTGTTGTGTCTAGGGAGATCAAGTTTGTTCAGCTCCCTCTCAAATAACTCAATCAACAATGGATACAACCACAGGCATCGAAGCAGTGTGGCTTCAAGTGATAGTAGCCTCAGTGTGACCTCACCAACTCATTCGTTGCAAAACTTTCATTCAAAGGATTTATCACAAGCCCTTGATTCCTGCGTTCCCGCTGGTAAATCTACAATTATTACTATCCTAGTTTCCAGTTGTATTAAACTTATGAACTTCTTTAAACACATTTGTGATGTTGCTGTAGCTTTTAATGGTTTTGCCTCTCTTTTCTATCAGATGATTCCACAGATGGTGATGATGGGATTAATATGTCATGCCCAAGTGTACAAGACAGCAATCATTCCGATGCAAGTCTCACTGCAGTAAATGAGTTACCACAGCCAGAAACATGCACTGGAAGCAATCTATTGTCAAGGTTTGTTGTTTTGTCCTTCTGTTAACTCCATGTTTAAATTTCACAGTGTAGAAATATTACAACTATCAAACAGTATTTACTGCCTTGGGCAAGCTATTGCTATTTAGTCAAGGCTTTATTTAATTTTCTGTAAAATTTTAAAAATGAGTTTATAAATTTGTTTAGTGACCAAAATCTATCCAATAAACTATCCAACGATGGTGAAAATGAAAACATTCCATTAAAATCCAATGATGACCCCCAGAAGCCCCATGAAGTTACATGCAACGGTGATTGCGTAGTTGAACCGTCAACAACTTCCTTGCAATCACCAATGTGTCATGATAAGGCTGCTTGCTCTGTCTCCCAAGCGCGACCAAACACGGTGGAAACCTCTGACAGCTTACAGGAGTTTGCCAACATCAACAAGCCTATTGAAACGCGAACTAATACTGCAGAACAAACAGATTCTGAAACCGCTGCAAACCAACTTTCTTTATCGGGTAAAGAAGAACAAATATCATCAAACACAACAATAACTGACCAAGACATGGGTTGTGCTGTGCCAGTAACTGAAAAGACGCAAGACAATGGCATTCCCAATGAAACCACGCCAAATCTTCATGCTTCCAGAGGCAATGTAAATACTAGCTCTGAAAATCACTGTGAGCCTTCAAGTGGCAGCCTGGAAACAAACAGAGTGCTACAAAAAGTTCTAAAGCCCAGGCAGGACAAAGACACATTACTTAACCTTTTAAAGTTTATTGCTCTTTCTGATGAGGGTGCTGCTTCAAATGCTTATCCCAATCAGGGAAAAACCTTGGTAAGTAGTTTAATTACTGATCAAAGAGTTTGAATTAATGCCCGCATATTATAAATATGTTTCAGATTGATATTATGATCCGGCGACTGAGTGATTCAAATCATGTTGGTTGCAATATAATTGGTGGTTCTGAATCAAAACACCCCATTCTCAGAACAATGGTTAGTATTGTTCAGTTTCACTGCACTATGTGGTAGCTGCGTCATAATTAGTAACAAACGAAAAACATGATACGATCAGTTTCACTGTAAATGACATTTATGTTTTGTGTTGACTATACATGTGAAAATATGAGGTTAAATACCAATTTATTTGCATTTTCCCAAATAAAATTTTTATGTGCCATCACTTTTTAGGGTATATTTGTGACTAAAGTTGAATCTGGAAGTCCAGCTGACGTAGCTGGAATGAAAGTTCATGACCGTCTTGTTTCTGTCAACGATGTGCAAGTTGCAGACTCACACAGTGCAGTTGTAAATGCTCTAAACTCTGCTGCTCCCCATGTCAACATTAAAGTGGAGAGACGGGTGCTACCGAGCAATCCTGAGGTTTCCAAGTTTAATATTTGAATGTGTGGAAACTTTTGTTTGTGTAAAAAATGTACTGTTCAGGAAATGGTGGATTAATGAGCTGCCTGTTTCTCTGTTTGTTGCTTTACAAAAGCTTTTATGTTTAGGTGCCAAATGGTGATGGTCCCAGAGCCAGCAATGCAGCAGTTAAACGCCGTTCATCTTTACCAACCTCATTAGTCAACAGAAAACACAATGTTTCTGTGCTGTGCACGTCTTCAAGCCTTGCTTCAGGTTTGGAGTTGACTTCATTTTCTCTTTTAAGTCTGCATCATTCTGGTTTATACCTCAAATGAGCAAACGAAAACTTATTACAAAATGTTTGCCTTGTGCTCCAAACAAACATTTAAGGGTACTGATTTTTTTCTGGCATGTAACAAAATAATACAATTTGCAAAATTGATTTTAGTGCAACCATCGCAAAAAAGCTGTGCAAAACGAAGGAATATTTTTTCAATGCTGCTAACATATCTCTCGTCCTGCCATACAAATTAAACCACAATAACCTTTCAATAAAATGACCTGTGCTACATATGCCTGTTGGGCCATTTTTATTGGTACTTATACTGGGTGCAAACACAAAAATCATGTGGTTTCACTTTCTACTAACAAAAGTCTGTTACATAAGCACACAGCTAGTTTTTCTTTAGGAATCTCACTGAATGGATTTCCTTCCCGCTCAACTGCAGCATTTATAGAAGAAAGATCCCTAAATAGAAACCACAGGATGGATTTGATCAGTAGAAGAGCGTCAGCATCAATGCAGCACAGGGGCAGCCTTCCCGACACTATAATGCACCGACACCCGCTCAGAAGCACGTAAGTCACACAAAATTACTGGAAACTATTCAAAGATAAATGAAACCCTAGGTTCCAAATAATGTACATTTTCCCAAAAAAAGTGTATAAATCTGCAAAAACATAAAAATGGAAAGATGTTTGGTAACTGCTAAAACCACTTTGAAAACAAATGATTAGTCACAAAGTTATTTGAACAAGCCATCTTAACACAAGTCAACACAAATTAACATAGAGACAAAAGTAACTAAAACCAGGCCATAGCAGAAAAGTAAAAACAATGTGTTATGGGGACAACATAAAATCATAAAAGTGCTGGACAGTTGCCTATTCTACCTGTTCACATTGTTGCTTTTGTCTTCTGGTTATTGTTTTGTTCTTTTTATGTAGATCTGACTCCACAGAAATAGATGGAGCACTTCAACAAGGTTTACCAGCAAGTATGTGTTATGTGAACTAATATTAGGCTTTGTCTGTTCATGTGCAACTCATTTCAGGGTGATGAGAGTATTTTATTCATTTTCCAATTTTTAAATTATATTTATTACACATGTTAAATTACGAGCTTGTAACAACAACACAAAACCACAGTCCTGCAATCATAGTGAATTAGATGCTCTTTTTAGTATTGGGGTGTCATCAATTGGTTTTCTCCCCTTAAAGAAAAAGGGCATAATGTGAAGGAAAGTATCGAAAGGATTGCTGAATAAAGCAGCCTATGTTTCCAGGAATAAATTAAGCCTGCTGATTTACTGAAATTTCCTTGAAATCCAAAATGTAATCGGAAGTTTGTAATACGGTTTGCTCCCTTTTGCTCAAAACAATAAAAAAATTTGTATTCACTAATACTACAACACCTTTTAGTAAAAAGTGTTAGAAAAGATACACCTTTTTATTCTCAGAAATAATTATTTGTTTCCAAACATGCTCATGACTGTCACTGTGTCAGTATGTGGCTTCTTCCTTAATGTATTTAGTTAGTTGCATGTAATATCACCTATTCCTAAACAAGGAGCTCTAGCATAGACTACAATTTTCTGTGATCAACAGTCATGTCATTGTAGACTATTGTGGGAATGATGTGACACACATTTACAACAGCAGCCAAAAAAAGTAATCATTTGTTCCTTTAGATTAAGCATAAGCAGCAGAAACAAAACCATAATCCAAACCAGACAGCATATACAAGTACATCATAAAACACTATATGTCGCATACATAGTTGATCTTCTGTGAACCATTGCACAGTGTCATAAACATAGATGATCTTCCAAGTACCATGAAACAGTGGCATTCGCCATTTACCAGGTACTTTCCAACTGCGCTTCAGTTCCAGTCCACACAAATAATATTGTACTCATTCTTTACATGCATTTTACTGTTTGTTTTCATTAATTCAGATTGGGAGGCATGTCAGGACCGCCATGGTCGGATATTTTACCTTGACCATGCTAACCGTGTCACACAGTGGGAGCGACCAAGTAATAAAGACATCGGTAGTGCTGCTGGCAGTTCAAGCCACAACTCAAGCGAAACAAATCAAGCTTCTGCATCACACAGTGGTGGCAGAAGAAAGTTGGGAACGTCCAGAGCTCGACTCAAACGATATAACTCTGTGAAAGGGGATCGAAACTATGAAAGAGTAATGCGCAGGTAAACCTAATGATCTAAAAAGTTATTTTCAGGTATATCGGCATATAAAAAATAGGCAGTACCCAAGCAACATTTAATTCTATGTTATCGGATGTGTTTGTTATGTGTCCTATATAATGTTTTTAGATACCAGAGTATTCGAAGAGTGATGAAAACTGATCCATCTGACGAATCAAGTGAATCAGGAGAGGCTACACCCCTTTTAACTCGAGAAGAAAATCTTCTCGAAAAGTGTGAGGAAACTGACGTGTCATCCCCCCCGAATGCGGAAATGTCTTCAGCAAATTTAAACACGTCAGAAACTCCTTCCGAAGAAGGTAATTGTGCAGGTTTTTCTGCAGGGCTGTCAAAGATGTCAAAGTTTGCACTGTGCACCACACACTTATCATACAATTGGTGCCAAATTAGTGGTTTTATGATGTTTGGAATTCAGCCATATGCCTCGAAATTGAGTTGATACTAGGCTTAAGCTTGATCTTCTGAAGGTCTTTTAGAATTTAAAAAAAAAAAACTACCATTTTTCTTGTCACAAGATAGACATGTAAAGCATATGTAGCCAGGGTATGTTCTAAAATTTCAATGCTAAGTTACCCTTTAGCAATCTTATCTGGTCAATACAGTTTTATTTATATGCATCACAGCACTGCTTACCTGGTAGTTGGTCAAGAAAAGCACTTGGTACCTGAATATATTAAGTGTTAAAATACTAAAAGGACAATACTAAACATATGCCTGATTTAAAAAAAAATCTTTTGTGTTTATTATTACAACATGGCTTTAACCTTAACAAAGAGTGCCAACCCATGATTTGTTTGACTCATCCAATACATGTTTCCCTACCTTCTTGATTTCTTAATTAGGAACCCTTTGTTTTAGTGGTTGATGGTCCACCTGCTCCTGTTGCGTCTTCTTCAGAACCAAGCAGTTCAAGGGATCGTGTGCAATCATCTTCAGCAGACGAACAGTTTAAAAATAATCCTGCATATCGGCTGCTAAGCCACCCACAGTTTTTCATGATGCTGAGCTCAAACCAAGTAAGCACCCCTTTCCGTTTTTAACACAAAAAGTAATTGGTAGAATAAACGGTCAAGCTAGTACAAGGCATTCAGCACCAAGTACTGTGATATCTGATGCTTGGTGCCTGGCCTAAATCTGCTAAGCATTTTATAATGTTCAGAAAGGGTTTGCAACAAGTTTTGTTTTCAATGAAGATCATTAAAATTTTTGCTTTTTTTATTAGGCAAATTTTATCACATGATTCTATCCCTCCAAATGGTCATAAACAGGAACATTTTAGTTTCAAAAAATATGAAATATAAAGACTGTTGTAATGTTCTGCCAAACATGTGTGACAATATAATACGCCAAGCATGCTTGGGCAAGAACCAAGTATTAACATGAGACGCTTTGTGCTTGGCCAAACAGAACACTGTCAGTTTTGGCCCGTGGTTAGTAAATACCAAGGTCACTTATTTATTTAGCCGGTGTGTCATCAGTTCGGGGATGGGCAAACTTGAAATAGAATAGATTCCACTGAACTTCCTTATCTTAGACACTACGAGTCCCAAAATGGTCAGGACCAAATATAAATGTCACATGTTTGTTTGTTTGTTTCACTGTATAACAAAATATACATTGAAACAGGAATTAGAGATCTGTAGTTGGTCTATTTTAAGCAAAGAAAAATGCTAACTCCCATAAAAAGACCCTCTTTCCTATAATTGTGTTGTTTTATGCATCTTGACGGAAACTGAATGCTTGCTAGCCCACAAGCTAGAAATCAGACCTATTTGAGGGTGTTTGTACAAAATACAAGGTTGCTTGACCTGTTTCCAAATGGAATCAAAAAATCAATATTTATCCTTTGTCTTGTGCATCTGGTTTGCCAATTGCTTTTTGACAGCTGTTTTCCCCTTAAAATTTTTGTTTAGTTTGTTGTTTTGAGGTGCTTCAAAAAGTATATTGTTGGGTTTGCTGGTATTTTGAAACAATCATTGTTTTTCAATTGCAGGAGGCAAATATACAATATGTCCAACGAACTGCAATCAAGTACATGGTGACAAAAATAACAAGGGACAACAACAATTTCAATGAATATCAGCATAACAAGGACCTAGTGCGTTTTATCAACTGGTAAGGTCAAATTAGTTGCGCTGTTTTGGGAAATGTTTTATTTACTTCGATAGTGGAAGTTCAGAACAACCGAATGTAGGATTTATTGTGGCCTGTTTTTAGCTTTGCGGACACAACAAAGAGTTTACCACCAGGCTGGGAAAGGAAAGTTGACAGCGGTGACAAACCATTCTTTGTTGACCACAATCATCGAACAACAACATTTTTCGATCCGAGGTATTCCACTGCTTGCCTTTTATTCTGGTTTCGATTCTGTAACTTCTGTTTGTGCAGGTTACCATTTGCTGACGAACAAGTTGCGACTGCCTCTCCTGAAGAAACTAGTCCCTCCTCTAATGATCAGGTCCAGTTGCAAAAATAGTTTGGATTTGTGGTTTGCTAAAAAATATCTTTTTATTTTTTTTTTATTCTTTGTCATTTTAATCTCTTTTCAAATGCAATGTGTATGAGATATTATCGGTAAGTACAAAGTAAGTTAGTACAAGTACATCAAGTGGAGGTATTGGTTTGGTTGCTGCCAGCGAATCATGTTTCAAGGATGTTTGCTGGCACCATTGCTACAAAAGCCTTTTGCAGACTCCCTCCACTCCTAACCTCAATGTGTCGCGCTGTGCAGTTGATGTGGTTAAACCAATAAATCATTCATTTCAGGGCCTTTCATTTCGATTTTTGTTGTAATTTTGTTGTGATGAAACTGTTTAAATTCAAGTTGTTGTTTCAGGATGAGCAGGTAACTGAGGAAAGCAGCCGGCTTCCAGTTCAATCCCCACTTACCACAAATGCACCAGAGGTTGCCCCCAGACCGAACAAAACACTAACCCACAAGTCACGGGTGATCGACGAAGGAACTGCCGCCGTCGAACCACAGCCTGTGGTGGTTCCTGAGGAAAATGTCTCATACAACGACAAAGTTGTAAGTAATCTGCAGAGTGCAGTATCAATACTACTTGTTTCTTGGGAAGCAATGTTTTGTGGCTTTTTTTAACAATATTGCTTTGTGCAATAGTGGTTTGAAAAACTTTTTTAACCAACCTACTTTTTTTTACAAAAAAAGGGTTTTATTTGTCACTAAATAGGGATGTTCAAAGTAGAATATCGAATCCTAAGGATTCGAATCCGAGCAGATTCGAATCCAAATCTGCTGTTTATATCGGGTTATTGGAACCGATATTATTTTATCAAAAACGGCGTGTAAACGAGCGTGCGCGATTCGTCAGTCTTTTGTGTGAATGCGAGTGACATTCACTGACGCAACAGCGCCGATGCAACGCTGTTCATTCCTTTTTGGCAACTACTAAGCCGCGCGTGTTCAACGTGACAGCGAATATTAACAACACGGGCGCAACAAAGTAACGGGACGATCGTAACGATTTTAAGCATCAACAAAACTTCAAATGCGTCGTTAACTCGTTGATCGTGCAACTCGTTTTAGTTGTAAATTTGTGGTGGCGTCAGGGCGTAACATAGTAGTCGCCTTACTGGCTGAGGCTTTTTGTTTACAAACGTTTTCATAAACTTCACATGTAACTGTAACCTGTAATGACAGCACGCCTGAGATTGTTTAGAGTAGACGTTTAAGGGAAAATCGCCCTTTATTACAGGAGATGGTATAGAAAGCATTGGGTACCTTTTAAAAGTTAAATAAACAGTTCTTTATTGTTGTTTTGTTACATACAATTTTGTGTGCCATTCTTCCCAAAATTAATATAAGACTTGGATTCGATATTCTAGATTCGAAACAACTATTCTAGAATAGCCAGCTATTCTACTTTGAACATCCCTATCACTAAAATAACCTCAGAACGTGTTTTGGCAAAAGTCTCCGCATGGATTGAATGTACATGGCTCTTTCAACGTTATTTCAACCTGTTTGATACAAATATGTTGGTATTTGCAGGTGGCTTTTCTTAAGCAGCCGAATCTCATTGAGATACTCAAGGAAAGGTTTCCCCTTATCGGGACAAGTCAGTCCTTGAAAGACAAAGTTATGGCGATTCGCACAGAGGGAATAACAGCATTGGAAAGGTTTGCTTATTAATCTGTAGCCCGTCCTCGACCTGACTGACCGCATGAGGCGCTGTTTCGCCACTTTTTTTAAGGACGCCCCGATTTCAATAAAATGACGAGGAAAAGTTGTTCATAATGTGATGTTTAAAACACACCGACTATTTACATGGATCTCAAATTGTTAATTATCTTTAAACTACTTTTTGTGTTTTAGGTATACGAACAGCATTCAACTCAACATGATGTTGAGTATGTTTGAGGAGGAAATTATGAACTTCGTTGTTCCGGTAAACACGAGTGTTGTTTCTGTTTTCAAGATATGTTTTAAATTTTACATCCACTTTGCCCGCCGGAATCACCGACGACTCAAATTAAAGCTTGAAAGCTGTTCACGTTAGCATTGCAAATTGACTCGGCACCGCTGATAACAGCGTTTTAAGCGCTTTGGAATTTTTGTGTAATCGGACAGCAGTGTGGTAATGTTTTCTGACAACTTAAATTAGAGGCTTGTTTGGTGTTGCACTATTTTTTACATGAAACATGCAATTGCAGCCAATTAACACTTGCTGTCAGAAAACATAATTTTGCAGTTGAGCCACCTGCAATTAAAATATTTTGTGACCGAAACGCGCACAGCCAAATGCGAGAAACTTTAACTGGCATTTTTATGGCAAGCACTATGTTTTAACGATGCAATTGATGCTTTGACAATTCCACCGCATGTTTGAGTCATGTATTGCAAAAAACTGCAGTTTTAGTTTGATATACAAGATTCTCTGTTAAGAACTAAGCCAGTAGTTCCCAATCTTTTGGGTATCCTAAAACCCTTTTGTAGATTTGGCTAAAAGCTGTGGACCCCTTAATAAAACCAGTTACTTTGAAGTGGTCTGTATCACGGTGTATTCTTACATTTCGCTATATTGTATACACACACAGCTCATGCTCCCTAAAAAACCTTTTTGTGGACACCATGGGGGTCCATGAAACCCCAGTTAGAGCCTCTGACCTAAGCCTTCCGAATCTCTTGTAATTTGAAATAATTTTCTGTTTCAAATCTTTTTTCTCAACGTAAAATGTTTATTTTACAGACTCAGGAACGGAACAGGGCGTTGCTCGTGGAACGCCCGGCATCTATAGTTGAAAACTTCACTTCGCAAACAGCGTCGCCCAATTCATCGCCAGGTATGACGTAGTGCAACAAATTCGAACAGATTAATAGTGTTACGCCGAAACGTAATAGTGAGACACATGGGCAAAATAGCAATACAAACTTTATAAACAAACCGGTATGAGCAGCTTTTTGCACTCTTACGAGCGTTTTTTTGCGTAGTTTTAAAGCTGTATGACAGGAGTGCAAAACCTGCGGCTGTATAGATGCCATTTTATGAGGCTGCGCACGTTTATATTCAAGAAAATGTAATAGCGGCCGTGCATTGATTAAGACGTTTTGGCAGATGAGAAGTATGCCAGAGCAAGGAAGTCATAATGTAACACTTAGGGCACGAGTAAATAGGATAATATCAGATTTTTTCGTAATATGTAAATAATACAAAATAACCCGCGACTCACTGACGGTCGTTAGTGAAAAAAGTCTTTGATGCGGCCGCAATAGCAAAAAGTTTGTGCACCCCTGTAGCACAACATCGTCGAATTTTTCCTATCGTGTGTGTGTTTGCTGTGCAAACAATATGATTCAAAGTTGGTCTTAATATACACTGCTCGGGTACATTTTATGAGTGCATACCTGTATTGTATCCATATAACTCTATTCGTTACTATCTGAACGATTGGTTCGGGAAAACACAAGCCTTCATTCAGTTGAAGAAAAATCCCGAAGCTTGTGCGTTTGTAAACACTTCTGCGTATTGTTGTTCGGAAAATGACTCCAATTATTAATACCGCGTACCATGCGTTACAGTTACACCGTCGTTTCCAGGTGGTAAGATCGTTTTAGATGATCCATAAACGTCGCAAGTGCCCCAGTCAATCTCGTGTGAAAATATTCACACGCTACGTTCATCCAACACGGCGCCTCATTCAAGTTGATCTGCTTCGGTTTAAAACCACGTCGGTTAAAACGCAACAGACCTTTTGTGGGAAACTGGTGCCTATTAAGTCATTAAAGCAATGTTTCTCAAACTTGTTCGATGCGACGTGTTTTGAAAAGTTGGTTGAACTTTCGACGCACCAGCAATAAGCGTTTCATAAAGACGCTTATTGTCAACCGTTTATTTATTGATACAAAACAGTTTAGCTGTGAAGCGGAGTAATTGTGCGAACGCACAGGGTCGTCGCGACGCACGTTTTGAGAACCGCTAAATTTCGAAAATGAAATCGCGAATCTTAAAAGTTTTTGACACCAGCTATGTACAGGGTGGTGTGTATTTCCAGCTGTTGCATTCCCCTTAATCGTAACCCATTTAGAAGAATCCTGTGTGGTTAAAATATTGAACTGCAGTCTATTCTATTTTTTTTAGTTACAAGTCGCTCTCGGAACGCTGGCCGGCTTCATCGAAATTTCAACTCGAAGCTGCGCGGTTTTTACAGAAAACTCGAGTCTAAGGGATACGGTCAAGGTCCTGGAAAACTCAAGTATGGACAATTAAACAATTTGCATTTATTTAGCAGTTTTAGTTGGGTTTTACTAAGTTTTCGCTGTTGAAATGAAATCACTTAGGTTACATAACCGCCCATTAAAAATCCTTCTGTGAATTTACAAATTAGCTCCGTTTAAAACTTTAGCAAATTACCAGGCTATCCCACAACGAATGTCGGCCAGAAAGCCAAGAATCTTTGCAATGCAATTAAAGCTCCTTTTTTTTTAAAGCAAATTTTATAAAAACCGCCTAGACGACATTTCAATCTGTTCCCTCATCCAGGCGACATTTTTGTGGTTTGAACGAAATAGGCGGCGACTTTTGAATTTAAAGAAAAAAGAGAAGTAACCGGTTTGGTGGTGACATGATAACAGTTCTTTGTTGAACATCTTTGGCACATCAGACCGCAGTTTTCATCGAAACGTCATTGTTAGTTTGTGACACAGAAAACTTGACATTTTGAAACCGAAAAGGTTTGTTTCTGGCACCGCCAAGTCTACTGCCGTGGTTTTCTCAGGATAGGCGTGTGTGGTACGAAAAAACAGTGACCGGTTATAAGTATATGGTTCGCGGATATTGCGCAACCTTCAGCATTCCGGAATATACGTTGTTGTAGGTTAAACGTGCGAAGAGACGGCCTTCTCGAAGACGCCTTTAAAAAGGTGATGGCCTTTCCTCGAAAAGATCTGCAACGGAGCAAGCTCTATATTACTTTCGACGGGGAGGAGGGCTTGGATTACAGGTTTGCCTAACCGAGAACGAATTTGCATATACGCTACGAATTGCCTTGTCGTGAATCACGCAACCTATGCCAAGTCCAAACACTGCCAACTATCAGCCGAAATAGCTGAGATGGTAATCAGTTGCCAAAAACAAGCGTTTGCCGCTATGGCGGCAATTACTGACGAGTGACTGCAGAAACTAAAATTTCCACTGCTTTAGCTGTCATGGCTTGCATGAAAATTTGTTGATTTAAATGTTTGGACCCTCACAAGCACCTGCGCAAACCCCGGGGGGAACGGGGGCGTGTCTCCCAGAAATTTTGGTTGGCAGGCTTCTGTTCAATTGTCAACGCCGATTTTTTGTCTTTAATTGTTTTAAAAAATATACAGATGTATTATATTACATAAGGATGAAACCTATAATTTAAATTAACTGTTTGAAGCGGGTTCGAAGCTGGTTTACTGTAGCATTGAAACGATTTTTGCACTTTTCAAACAAGTTTGCAACAGTTAAGCGATCGCAAAGTTTTAGTGGTGTTTTAAAGCTGTCTCAGCTTAGAGGTAACTCATTTTTTTGTGGCATAGAAAATCTGTGTTGTGACCTCATAACTTTCCGTCAATCGATATGACGTCATTTACGCAAAATCAATCACAAGATTTCACTCCCTAATTATTTCAATGGATTTGCGCCAATGCTCGCAAGACCTTTTAACTTGGATCTTTTTTCAGTGGACCATCGCGTGAATTTTTCTTCCTCCTTTCGCGCGAGCTCTTCAATCCATACTACGGCTTGTTCGAATATTCGGCAGTGGACACTTACACGGTGCAGATCAGTCCCGTCTCCATGTTTGTCGACAGTTACATCGATTGGTGAGTAATTGTTTTCCGTTGTCAAGTAAACGCTTGCCAAGAAGTGAACTTTTTGCCTTGACCTTCCGTCGCGTGATCTTAAACACATCGCCGAGGTGAACTTGGTAATCAAGTTAAAGGATAACTATCCGAAAGGTCGGCGCAATATACCGCGTGTCGGGCCAATTATCGAAGGAGATCGCCTCAAAACCGTGCAAACCACGTTTCATGCGCAGCGGGGTTTAAAGGTGAAATTAAATACGAAAAGAACGTGCGGGTTTTGTGGAGATCGCGCCTCGCGCACATTTCTTCCTTTATGACTTTAAATATCGTTATATATCCACTGTTGTCTGCATTCCGAAACAAGCGAATTTATTGAAAGGAGATGCAAAAATAAGCTGTGCGTGTACAGGTTTCGTTTTGCTGGTCGCATTATCGGCTTATGTTTGGTCCACCACTGCTTATTGGACGCTTTCTTCACGCGACCTCTCTACAAGATGTTGTTGCGATCAAAATGCGATTTGTCTGATCTTCGCTACGTCGATGAGCAATTCTACCAGTCCATGGTTTGGATGAAGGAAAACGACATCACCGATGTTCTAGATCTAACCTTCTCTGCAAACGAAGAAATGTTTGGCAAGGTTTTATAAATGTTGATTTATTTTGTGTGATTGACAATGCCAAAAAATTGCGATAAAAATGAAAAGCTTGTAAAAATTTTTGTTTCATAGTAGGTGTTAAACCACGGTTCAAAAATTTCACTTTTAAAACCAAGGAACCTAATAAAATATGCGACTTTTACGACCAATGACATCCAGTATATTTTTTTAGATCGAAGAAAAAGATTTGAAACCGAATGGCAAAAACATTCCAGTCACCGAGAAAAACAAAAAGGAGTACATTGACCGGATGGTGAAACACAGAGTCATTCGGGGAACTATCGAGCAGACAAACATGCTTGTTAGGTGAAACAGCTGCGAAACGTTTTGCTTTTTTCTGACTTTTTGCCGCGAGTTGCTTCCAATGTGTACTTGTGACCAGAAGGGGCAGAGTCACCATGTCCGAGTTACAACTGGAAAATAGTTTTCTACTATTGTCTCTACCTAAATCTTTATTAGATTCAAAAAGAAAGGACAACAAAGTTAAATGGAAAATTACCAAAAATATGTTTGTAGTAATATTGATCGTTCGGGAACCACTAAAATATTCGGGGGCCCCTCAAAATTGTCGACTAGCGATGTCACTGCCTGTCATAATTATAACAAAAGCCCAAGTGTGAGAAATTCTTTAACCTTTGGCAAATGCACCTTACTCATAATAGTTTCTTATCTTATGCAGAGGTTTTAACGAGGTAATTGATTTGCGATTACTCAACGTGTTTGACGCCCACGAGCTTGAGCTTGTCATTTGCGGAACCGCCGACATCGACCTTAACGATTGGAGACAACACACCGAATACAGAGGAGGTCAGATAAAACTTGTGGTTACTATCTTCTTCTCAATTTCTTTCCAATGCATTAGCGGGGCGCTGGGGAACAATGAGTGATTGAGGGGTGAACAGAGGGTCAATTGGGCGGGTAAAAGAAAATGCAACGAGCCAAATTTCGTCATGTATCTTTTCATAAGACCAATATGCGAAATTTGGCCAAATAGTTTCCTAACTTTGGCTATTTCTTTTCTACTTGCGTGCTAATCAAGCGAGTTTTAATTCTGGGCAAATACATTCGTTTTGTGGCGTTTTTAAATCACAAATAGCTTCTAAATTGGGGGATTCCCCACTAGGGGGAATTTTGTTTAAAATGCAATTTATCAAAACGTGTATCGAATGCAAAAGCTTACTGTCTCTTCTTAACATAGTAAATATACCATAAAGATACTACTTACCAGCTTAATTCGGGGCATTTTAGTTTTGTACGTCGGTTAAAGGTGTCCATGGAATAAAAACAGGTTGAAAACCACTCACATAGCTGTTCAGGGGGGGCGGTACAAGGAAAAACGGTCAAGAAATACTTGATAAATTGTTCAGGGTACTTCGACATGCATCCGGTGATCCAGTGGTTTTGGTTGGCTCTTGAGCGATTCGACAACGAGCGTCGGCTCCGTCTGCTTCAGTTCGTGACTGGTACGAGCAGCATGCCTTACGAAGGTTTTGCAGCTCTGCGTGGACCGAACGGGCCGAAGCGATTCTGCATCGAAAAGTGGGGCAAGGTGCACTGCCTCCCACGGTATGTAGATTTGCTTCATGTTTTTAAAGGTTTTTTTCTATTTAGGAACACAGTGCACGGGCCTAAAGATGATAGACACATCTGCCAGAGAGCTTGTATGCATTTAAATGTTTAAACAATCGCTCTTGTCATGACCAATGCACAATGACGAGAAGCTCAAAATTCGTTTATACACACAGGCGAGGGAAAAAGGAAAATATGACGCAATTAGTGACGTCATAAAGTAGCGAATGGAAAATTGAGTTTGTCCCACTGATTTCGTAAAGTTTTCCTTGAAAAAACAGGTTTGGATAAATACCTGCTGGTGCAATGCTTTGTTACACAAACGTTGCGGTATCAACTCTTGAGCAGTAAAGTATATGGAAAATTTGTGATTTAACATCGCTACGTGAGGGTTGTCTCGTGACATAGCAGCATAGCGAAACCGTGTAAGCGTTGTAAAAAAATATACAGTGAATTTTCTAAATATTAACCCTTTCTCCTTGTGGATATGAAAGATGTGTCGGAGGTGGTACGATGGATGTATGGGCCTATGTACCGCCAAGAGCGATACGTCAAAACAGATGCAAAACACCGCACCACTGAGCGTAGTAGTGCCAACCACGAGAAACATTTGCTGACCTGAGATTTTGAAAAATGTGTGGACGCGAGATTAACACTGATGTGGAAAAACAAATATTTGTAGAATGTAGCCTTTGTACTACGCAGCTTGTTTGTCATGATACCGCAGCGATTTTCCGCGGCACGCATGAAGCTTGTACTGATGTCAAAGCAAAATATTTTCGAGTTCTTTTGAGTAACATTTTGCCATGTTGACCTTATTGTGTTTGAAGGGCTCACACCTGCTTCAACCGCATCGACCTTCCACCATACCCGTCATTCGAAATTCTCTGGGAGAAAATCGTAATTGCTGTCGAGGAAACAAGCACCTTTGGTCTGGAGTAATGCAGCGGTTCGAACGCTTCCAATCTGACGCAAGTTCTTTGTTCCCGATGTTGCGTAAGATGACGTTCGTCGGATCATACCAAACATGACTTTTCCGCGAAAAGGCGCTAGGCTGGCAATCGCGCAAGTGTAGTTTTTCAGACAATAGCTTTTGATGTCGGGTTCATACGGGGTCGTGCACCCTTTGTCTAGCGTTTCGCCATTACAAATATTTTTATCGCTGGTGGTTAAGCTGGTAACTGGAGAGCCACAAATTGGCTTCCAACTGACGTCGCACCCGAACGATCAAATGACAAATAAACTCACTCAAACTTGGCTGGAATAGTTGGTGCGGCGTTATTTTGTACTTTTTGCCGTAAAGGTGCTTTATATATGTTGAGAATGTGTTATACATAGGCGTAGCAAAGTTGTATAGTCCTATAAACGTACATTTTGCCTCTTATTTCTTTGATAAACCTGTAGTATTACTCATTTACTTTAAATATGGCGTAACTATTTTTGGTTCAGGCCTTACTTTTTCGTGTAAATACTTAATGTCTTTACTTTTTCTTGCACACATAACAGATACTAACTCGTAGTGACTTTCATTGTGACTTCAAGAGCTACAAAAATCTACAATGTCTGAAGTCACTTTGCCAAACTCGCTTTTTGTTCCAGCGATGTTCCTTCCTTGTTTTCTTACTACTCACTGCCCTACTCTTACTTTCAAACACGTTTTTATCGTGCATCTGTGGTAATGCATAGATATACTTATCTCTAATAAACATCGCGCTTATATACACCAGCTCTTCAGTTCACAATGGAAATCCATGTGTAGAAGAACTGAAATCCAAAATCACTGCAAAGACAGTTTTTAGTACATTTTGCTTCGCCGCAGGAATTAAAAACGGCGTTAAAGCGAAATAAATGTTCTTTAAAACTACTTTTGTGGCTGATTTATTTACATTTAAAAATGTTTTTCCTTTCATTTTAAAGTTTTACATCACTGAACCAAGCTACAGTAATTATCAGGAAAGATCTTGCTTGATTCGACTAAATATCCCAACAAGCAAATTCCAGGCAAAAATTATCCACGTCACTGCAGTGTAGCAAAACGAGAATGCGGACGAATATTGTCGTTGCTCAATGGTAAGTCATCTGAATTTAATTTATAATTGCTGTCCGACTATACTTTTAGGGTAAGGGAGTATACTACAATACAAATGTATATAGAGTGGTAAACTATAAAGAAAAAAATACGATTTTTTAACAAAAATCGAAAAAACAGCCTCGTATGTTAACAAACAGCTTTTTGTACATACATTTTCTGCCCCCATGCTGCTAAACGCACGATGAGCGGAAATGCGTCTGTTCAACTTGCAACCTGATAACTCCGCCTTCGGATAGTTTTTCAAATTTAAGATAATCTCCGAAATGCCCATTATGAGAGCGATGTCCCTTTTTGACTTGCAAACAAATCACAAAAAACGACGTTGAACTGCTTGCGTTGTGGGCCAGTAAAGGTTTAAAAGCCAAAAATGTCGTTTACACAACCACTTGTTGTCAGATGTGTAAAAAATGGTTTGTTTACTGTTGGTACATGCACAAACACCACCAGCCCACTAATTTTGTCATTTTTACAGCTAAGGTTAATTCGGCAAAGAATCATAACGAACAGTCGCACAAACTGTCTCAAAAGTTCATTTAAAAAAACAAATAAAGCCAAACGACTTATTGTTTGCAGACGGTTAGTAATGTAAAAAATACAGAAATTGTACCTGATTGTCCCCATTTGCATAGAAACGTGGATTTAAACTGCAAAATGTTATTAAGTGGGGTTGGAATGTTCTTACCTTTAAATTTCTTTCCATCCCAGGAAGATAACTTTGCCTCGAGCCAAATTTTGTTTTCCGTTGCAAAAAGAAAAAGGCGTCATCAGGTAGGGAATATTTAAAAGAGGAAATCAATTCAGCCAAGCATCATTTTTTTGGTGCCATTGCAAAGTTGTGTGCTGTAAAATTCCAAAATGCTCCGAGGTTTAGTTACTATCTTCGTGATTGTTGGCTTCCTTAGCGGCGCGAATGGACAATGGATGGATCTTTTACGGAACCTTTTCATTAATAACATTTACAATGCAGTTGATTCTGCTTCGGATTGCAGTAAGTCTGTAGTTGAAGTCGCTGATTAAAATTGAGCCTCTAACATTTTTCACGCTGCCAGGTGATGATTGCAACGATATGTATACATCGTGGTGTATGACTGTTGGTATCGGAAGGTGCAAGCAGCGAGATTTCTCATCTCTTTACATTCACCGAATGTGCCAGAAGTCTTGTGGCATATGCAAAGCGTGCGTCCCGAAAGATTCAGGATGTTTAATGCGTACGTACAAATTCTCGGTTGAGGGAACTAGCATTGGCGAATGCCATTTTGCATGTTTCTTTGTGTATTTTTTTGTGTTTTTAAGTATGTTTTTGAAAAATAGCGATTTTTTTGAAAATGAAAACAAGATAGATAATCCATGGAGAAGGTAAAATAAATCGTGTTTTGCAGCCGACGAAACTTGCGAAGATCAACACATGTTCTGTCTTACTTACAAGCTCAGAAACATGTGCAATCTAAAATCCGTTGCACCAATATGTAAAAAGACGTGCGGGGTGTGTGCAGACCCTTGTGAACTTCCTCCACCGCCCGGCTGCTCTGATGGTGAGTAAATTGTGTTCCCGGGTTAACGTAAAATGTAGAATTTTTTTGATGGGGGTGCATAGACGCTTCCCGCCCACCATCTTGCTGCGCCCATGCATATGGCTTAAGTTTGAAATTGCCATCTTACTGTTTAGACTGCGAAGACGACAGCGAGCACTGCCCGGCATGGGTTTTAAATGACGCGACCCTCTGCACGGATGACACCAAGTACGAACATTCCCGTGACGTTTGTCGCTACAGTTGCAAAATTTGTACGCCTTGTAAATAAAGTACAGTGTTCAGTATTGAATAGAATTCGGCGAACCTTCCTACGTTAGCACAAATAAACCTGTAGTTGCGCGTTTGTTTTTGGACCTTCTTGTCGTTCTTGTTTCACTTTTGCATCGTTACAGAACAGGTATTTGTCCGATCGACTTCCTACCTTTTACTTTTTGTCCGAAAAAAATAAACGAATGTAGTGTGCAGAGTATGTGAAATCGTTTACTAACTGTGAATGGTACGCTCAGATCTGCCCTGAAGCTTTCATACAGGCCAACGATAACGGTACCATACTCATGTGTAAACCACGGAACGCAAGGCCCACAACAGGCCTTTTACCGAATTATAGTCGATCTACAAATTACATGCTAGTTTGTTTCTGGAATGCACTTAAAATTTGTGCTCAACGACAAATGTGCCACTCTAATCAGTACGGTTTGTTTTACACCATCGCTTACTCCAACACGAAATAAAAGCGAATTAGATACCACCAATTTGCGAGTACAAGCACTTGTACTGACCAGTATTTTGGCAGCTGAAAATGTTGAACCTCGCTGCAATAAATCCAACTGCAGCACAAGCTTTGCCTAGTCAATCATGGCAATTTGTCAAAGAAACTTCAGAGGAATTGTTTGTAAACTTTTAAGATAAGAAACACAAACGTGCAAAAAAACAGCGTTGGACAGAAAAACAGAATACCACTACAAGTATGATTAGCGACATTGGAAAAACTGTGTGAAAAAATACAAATCCCAGTAATTTACAAAAACTAACCCCTCTCCTCGGTACTTTTTACTTCGAAAATACACCGCCTTCTGTAACTTCGCTCGTGGTTTATCTAACTTTGAGTCAGTTAAACGTGTAAATGAGACTTGTATTAAGAAAAACATGCGCAATCAACACAAAGATATAGTAAGACTCCAACTGACTGAAGCATTGTGGGTGAAGACAATGTGATTGCTAGAGGTAATATATAATTATCACACCTTCAGAGTTAAATTTATGTTTTTTAACACTTACTACAACATGACAAAATGACAATTTTTTAAATTAACACACAACTACAATATCTTCAAAATTGCATCCGAAAAAGCACCACCTGATTAGGAAAAAGAAAATCAAATTTTCTTGGTCTGTTCTGTGTTTTGAAAGTGTCGCCATATGATGGATGCAGCAGCAACATCCTCAGCAGCCATACCTGTGTTGAGGAACCAAGAGAGTGATTTTAGTTTGTCTATTTTTTCTGTTAAGCTAGCTATACATATAAAAACGCAATGTCCTCTGCATTTTGCATTCTCAAATGTCCTTGGACAACAAAATCATTTCATGGAAAAAATATGTCCTATAAAATGAGTGTGGTAGCTCAAGTTGATTCTGAAAAAAATTGTCACAAAAATTCTAAAAATAACAAAGCAGAGTTTTTGTAGTTGTATGATTGTCGTTGGCTCATTACCACATCGGTAAACAATGCTGATTCAAAGGTTTATAGAGTTTTAAATTTTAAAAAAATGCACCACAAGACTGACAACTTTTTGATACTTGCCAAGAGATTTGAAAATAGTTCTTTGGTTGTTTCCCTTTGTAACCTTGCCAGAAATCACCTCTCCGATCTCCGCTCTGACATTCGCCTAAAACATGCACAAAAAGATTTCCTTTTTTGCCTGCTGCAATGCAACAAAAACATGACCCAATATCAAGTTTTTGTTTGTTTTTCCAAATTTTACTTTCAGAATTAATTATGTTGGGATCACCATACAGATTATTAAAAATATAATGTAATTAAAGTATGTTAAGTGGAATACAAATTCACAAAAAAAGTCTTCTGAAATTTAGGGTTACCAAAAAAATTTTAGTGCAAAAAATTCAAAACATCAGAAATCACATTAGTAGATTGTTGACAACAAGAATCTGCATACTTTGGATAATATAATGTCACCAGATTCAAATCTTGCACCAGCATGACTGTCCACATAGACATCACATTTGTTCATGCAGTCATCATCCAATTCACGCCAGTTGGGCCTGCAACCGCCAATACCTTTTAAACCAAAATTTTCTTTACACATTTGCAAATAATCGTATCATTTAGCCCCTGTCATGGTATAATGTTCAATAAACTTGACTTACAATTTATGTGGACACACTCTTTTAGCCATTTCCCGAAAAGCACAGGCTGAAATGATGTTGTTGCAGTAGCAACAACATCAGCATCTGACACTGCTTCTTCAACAGTGGAACAAAACTTGATCCCTGGAAAAACTGTTTTTATTTCTTCCACTAGCTTTCTTCCTCTTTCTTCAGTACGATTCCATAGAAAAATCTTGTATTATGGAAACACAACATTAGCAACAAGTTTATTCCACACAGCTAGTATGTACCAGGATTTGCACCTTCTCATATTGATGAATTGATGTTAAAGCATAAATATGGCTTTTTGCTTGATCTCCTGCTCCCAGAACTGCTAAAACTTTAGCATCTTTTGGTCCAAGACACTGCAAAAAATAATCTTACCTGTAAGATATAGAGTATTTGACACATTGTCATGGCTTAATGTGCCAAGTGTTGGTTAAAGTTTTGACATGTTTCATTGCCTCAGAAACATGTTTGCCACCTAGTTTGCAGACAAAATATGAGCTTTATGTTACTGCCAGGCTAGTTCAATAAATAAAAAATTATCAAAAAAAATTCTTATATTACTAAACACATTAATTAGCTGTTTGTTGCATATGCATCTTTTTTCAATTGTCAAAATGCAATGAAATAAACAATAATTTTACTAAAGCTTTGATATTTTTCTTTTTTTGTTAAGTCACCTTTTTTCAAATCACCAACAGGTTTGCAACGTACTAATATTATAACCAATGCATTGGACTTCTAAAATCGTCAGGTAAATGCAAACTAGCTACATATAAAAGGTATGCGTGAACTAGAGTTTCGAACTGGGATATTTAATACGACAAAGGGCACTTTTCAGTTTTCGGACTGTCGTCTGACTGTCGTTGAACAAATAAAAAAAACATATAAAAGGTAAACCACTGTTTGTCTAATTTGCCACTGGTTTAATGCTAAAAACTTCAATGCACAAAATAGTTTTCCATGTCATCATAAAAAGTTATACCATGGGAACAACATGCTTTGGTTGTAAATGTAAAGCAGATCTAGGCTTTGTTGGCTGCTATTTTTTAGGCCTAGATGAAAAATCCAACCTCTGTTGCTGCAGCTGATGCAGCTGCTGTTCTCATGTGTGTCAGTGTCTCTGCCTCTATGATCTGAAAAACCAAAATGTGTGGTCATTTATGCAGCCCATTTTAGTGTTGCACTAAAAAACCAAACAGTAAAAAAAGGTGTCATACCGCAAGAAGTGCCCCAGTGCAGGCATCAAAATGAAAAACTCTGCACTCATGCGATGGTAAACTTTTTTGGTGGTTGTGGGGATATAATGAAACAAGCTTAATCGACAAGGAATCCTGTTGTTTGTTGTGTGCAGCCATTGCCATTAAATACCTTAACACATTTTTTTTATTTATTTACATGGCAAAACATTATTAATTTTTGTCAATATTCACACCCCAATAACCAAAATCAATAGAACACAAGGAAATTCAAAAAGTGTAAGCAGGTTAGTAACATGTCAGCTGAAAAGGTCAAAGTTTTTTTAGCATTGATCTGTATCTTTTTTATCATAAGTATACTGGCCCAAATAGTTCTTAAAAGCGACATGCTTTATTCATCAAACGTTTTGGCAACAACTCATGCCATCATCAGTGATACAATAAGGTTGCGCCAAACACACAGGTATTTATGTACGTTAGTGTGGAAACACGAGGATAACAAGCCCGTATATTTTTGATGAGAATTATGAACAGATCCGTGTTTAGTGGTCTACCTGAATCTTTGTTTTTGAGCTTTTGCAAGCAACACAAATAATATTTGAATAGCCATCAAATGTGTGATCAAAATCATTACAAAAGGTAAAATCTCATTGTTAAAAATTTGTTTGCCAATATTTTAACTTTTACCAAACCATAGTTATTACCCTTGATGTTTTTCTATTGTAGTGGTTTGTCTCACTGGTTGGTCAACTTGTCCATTTGAGAAGTCTTTCAAAGATTTCCTGATGGCAGGAATTAGTTCTTTGTATGTAAGAAATTGTTTAACCTGCTGTTCTGTTATAAAGGGAATTCTCAACATGTTGTAGATTTTAAGTTTACTTGATACAAATGTTCTGTTAAAACGAAAAATAGAAAGTAAATGCACAAGTACCACACCTTTATTCTTAAAATAGAAATTTACAGCCATTTAACAATTATAATAAAGACAGGCACACTAACAAGCACAACATGAAAGCAAGGCACTTGTAAAGCTATTGTCTGTGCATATAAAGAACAAATAAAGTAGGGCTACTACACTTAACTAATGTTCAATACCCTTTTGTTGATTTAGCATCTCAGTTTACACCACTTGAAAGCCAATACTGGTCAACATAACAGTCTTGTTCTAACAGGATTCACATAAAATGGTTTTGATATGTTGCTAGTAATGCTGTGCTTTAAAAATTAATGCAACTGCAATGAGGCAGATATTGACGCCAATAGGCATGGGCAACATGGCAATGACCCCCCCCCCCCCAACCCCCATTTTGAATTTTGCAAAAACGTCAATTTTA